>PVIJ01008416.1:0-74431 GCA_004024925.1 Scalopus aquaticus | reverse complement strand
CGGAGGGAGGGAAGGGAAAGGGCACAAAATGGAATAGAAAAGAACACAAGGGACCATGGAGATGGATCACGGGTGAATTGGTGGTGGGCTACCCAAGGGGAATGCAAAATGTAAAAGACATAAATAACAATAAAAATATATATTATTAAAAAAAAAAAGTGAAATGATAGTTTCTTTTGCTGTGCAGAAGCTCTTTAATTTGATGTAGTCCCATTAGTTTATTTTCACATTTTTTCCCTTGTTGTTGTAGGTGAGTCCCCAGATACATCATTGAAATCAATGATGCATTTAGTTTGTTTTCTTCTATGTATTTTATGGTTCAGGTGTTACATCCAAGTCTTTGATCCATTTTGAATTAAATTTTGCGTATGGTGTGAGATAGTAGTCTAGTTTTATTCTTTTGCATGTGGCTGTTCAGTTTTCCCAACACCATTTGTGGAAGAGACTTTATTTATGTTCTTGGCTCCTTTATCATAAATTAACTGTCTTTATAAGTGTGGGTTTATTTCTGGGCTCTCAATTCTGTTCCATTGATCAGTGTATCTATTTTTATTCCAATATCATCCTGTTTTGATCACTATTGCTTTGTATTATAAATAACTATCATTGATAGAAAAAGACACTCTACTGAATGGGACAAAATACTTGCACATCATCCATTTGACAAGGAGCTAATATCCAAAATCTACAAAGAACTCATACAACTCAACAACAAGAAAACAACCCAGTCAAAAAATGGGCAGAAGAACTAAATAGATATTTCTCCAAAGACGATATGCAGATGGTCAGCAGGCATATGAAAAAATACCGTCATCACTTATCTCCAGGGAAATGCAAATTAAAGCCTCAATGAGACATCACCTCACACTGTGAAAATGGTTCAGATTTAAAAGACCAGAAACAAGTGTGGTGCAGGGTGTGGAAAAAAGGGATGCTTTGTACACTGTTGTTGGGAATTTAGACTAGTTCAACCTTTATGGAAAACAGTGTGCAGGTTTCTCAAAACATTAAAAATAGATTTACCATATGATTCAGTCACTCCTCTCTGAGGTATCTCCCTGAAGAATGCAGAAATAACCACTAATTTTAAGGATATAGACACTCATGTTCACTGCAGCACTGTTTACAATAGCCAAGCTATGGAAACAACCTAAATTCCCAACAGATGAGTAGATAAAGAAGATGTGATACCTATACACAAGGAAATATGCTCAACTACATAAAAAAATGTTTTCTTGCTATTTTCAATAACATGGATGGAACTAGAGGGGTAATGCTATTTGAGATACATCTGAAGGAGAAAGACAATACTGGATGATTTCACTCTTCTGCAGTATATAAAAAGCAAAGTAAAGCAACAGAACAAAAAACTCCAAAACAAACCTTTGAAATCTTATTGCAAAATTGAGACTGCCAGAAGGGGAAGATGGGGGTAGGATGGGAGAAAGGGGGTTGGGGTCCAGTGGACCATGGTGGAGGATTTTGGTGATGAATATGGTGTGAGAGTTGGATTGGTAGAGATGTGAACCTACCTGTACCCCCAGAACATGTATAGTGTTATAAACCAATGTTACTTCAAAAAGCATAATAAAAAATGAAAGAAGAGAAGGTAAAACATCATGAAGTTAATTTTTTTAAAGATTTATTATATTTATGCATACAAGCTGGGGTACAGGCCAGAGGTGTGGGGCAGCAAGAGGGTTCACAGAGACAGAGCGGGGAGCAGAACAGGAGAGGCCTGCCACGCCGTGTGGGAATCTCCCCGTCTGGCGTCAAACTCGCGCCACTGCTGTCGGCAGCTCCACAGCGCAGTGCCTAACCGCTGCACCACCAGGGAGGCCCATTAATTTTATTTTCTAAGATTATTTTTTTAAGATTTAATTTTCAAAGTAATTTTGGTTTGCAGATAAATGTCTTTTTAGTTTTGCTGTTTTGGGATTAGCTGGAGTTAGTGTAGATCAGATTTTGACTTGTAGTTTGAGTCAATAAATTTCTTTGAGTAAAATATTTTTTTCTTGTATAAAAAAGGTACTTTTGAAAATATTTCCATACTTGTCTGCAAACTATTTAAAGGTTTATGTTACATATGTTAAGATGTGACTACTGATACTGTAACTTATTTTTTCCATTTCACTTGAGAATTTCTAAGCTAAAGGTCCTTCATATCTTGTGCTAACACAATCTAACAATGCCTTTTCTTGGTTTTGGGTGCTGTGGCTACTTAACTTGGATATAGAGAAATCCAACAAAATTTGGTAGCATGAAATAACTTTGTTGACCTGCCTTCAAAATGACCATAACCCACTTTATCCCAAGTTATTGTGTTATATAGGCCAGGACTCAATATAGGTTCTGTTCTGTCCAAAAGTAACATCTTTCTCAAGTTTACCAGGTAAGCATAGCAAATTAAGCAAAGGAGAGAGCATAATATTTAAGAAAAGGTGTAAATTTCACCCCCTTGACAGGATAGAGTTGCCTTACTGCACGGTTCCGGATGAGTCCACCTAGAGTGGTGTGATATGGCAGTGTGGACCAAATAGGATGGTGTGTGTTAGGGAACAGTATCTGTTGGGAGAGAGGAGTGGCTGTTTCTCCTCTCCTCTCCTGGCCCGCTTCGACTCTACGCTCTGTGCCATGTGGACTGCATTTGTTGACATGGCTGGCCAGATGTCTGCTGTTCAAGTTAGCCATGTGGCTTATCCTCACCCACCACTTTATTTTTGTTGCACTTTCTACCAGATTTTGTGGTTAGTGATGATGTAAACACTGTGGTAGGGGAGATGCCAATGGACTATTGTGCATTTCCCTGTGAGGAGATCAAGAAAATTAATGTATTTTGCCTAGTTTTCAGTGTACACTGTAACTTCATGATACTTATAATAGGCCTACAATAGGAAAGAAGTATAAGAGAATAGTAATAACAACAACAACAAATTCACAAATTTAAGGTAGTAGAAGAAAGCAGATCAGGGGGCTCCCTGGTAGCGCAGTGGGTTAAGTCGCAGCACTATGAAGCTCTCCAGAGCCACTGCAGCACGAGTTCGATCCCTGGCCAGGGAGTTTCCACATGGCACAGCAGACCTCTCCTGCCTTGCCCACTATTCCCCTCAGCAGTGTGTTTCAGTCAGTCAACCTGTTCTGCTCCCCACTCTGTCTCTGGTGAACCTTCTCACACCCCACACCTCTGGCCTACACCCCGGCTTGTGTGCATAAATAAGTAAATCTTAAAAAAGAAAAAAGCAGATCAGGAAGGAGGATGACTGGAGACCTAAAGAAAGGAATGAAATACGTTGATATTAATTACTGCGGTTCTTTAACAGAGTCTCAAATTTTCTTCCAACCATCCTGTCCTTAGTTATATCACCCAGAGTTAAATATTAATGGACTCACTATACTTCCTTTTTTCCAACAGTCACTCTTATTTGAGTCTGTGATTAAGTTCCCCTTTCTAGGCTGTAACTCTTTCTTTAAAAGTCAACTTTGTTTTCTCACGTGATCTAACTCTATCATACTTGTATTTAACATATATTCACAAAGAGGCTAACCCAGAATAGAAGCCCATTTAGTAAACGGGAAACTGATAGCATTTTTAATAACTTAATAGAAGACTGAGCAAAAAATAAGTGCTCAGTAAGTGTTGCATTGGATTGAATTGATAGCATCTCAAAGAATGAGGACAAGTGCAATGGGGGTGGGATAGAGTAGTCAGGGAAGGAAACTTGCAGGATTGGAAATATGAGCAAAGATATGATCAGACTTTAGGAGAAGGGAGGCTGTGATAGCTTGCCCCTGAATCAGTTATCTTTTCCTACATTATAAACCATACCATAATGTAGTAATAACTCCAATAACCATTTTATGGACTCACTGTTCTACAGATCAAGTGCTTTGACTGAGTGTTATCCTGCAGTTCTTGCTGGGGTCGCTCGTGTCTGCAGTCATCTGGTGACTCAGCTAGGGCTGGATGGCCTCAGATGGCATCCATCTCATGCCTAGCACTTGTTGCTGCCTGTTGGCTAACCTATGTGTTTCTAGTAGGTTAATTCAGGCTTTGAATAGCAGCTGCATTACAAGAGAATAGGGCCCAATGCACAAGCACCTTTCAAGTCTTTGATGATATCATTTGGCTAATTTGCCATTGATTGAAGCGAGTCACATGGCCAAGCCTGGAAGCAATATGGGAGAGTTTCCATACTAGGATCTCAGTAAAGGAGGCAGGCTTTTTTTAGGATGACCACTATACCAGTCTTCTACAGTGCTTATATTTTATGACAACAGTAATACTGGTTGTTGCTCCCACTTCCTATAAAGAGAGTTATTATCACTTGGAATTAATAAAGCTAAAATTCTAATTCAACAAATTATTCTTATTAGTAGGTCCTATCAAACTGTCTTCCCTGTAGTGCTTCTGAGAGTTTAATTTTGCTAGCCATAAATTTGCATATGAACCTGGAATCATGTTGGCAGCTCTCCTCTACAATATGTATTTTATTAAATTGGGTTCACTACATCATAGTGCGTTCTAGACAGGGAAAGTACAGTGGTGGCCCTATTTAAAAGATTTAAATTGGCTGCCCACACTTGTTGGTGCACATTATTCAAGCATATGCTGGGATTATAACAACAAACAAAAATCTGAGTTCTGGCCTTTCACATTTACAATTTGGCCTTTTAATTGTTGATTGCATAATTATGGTACTTTGTCACCTAATCTGTCTAAACACCTACTATACTTTTTGGCATTGTTTATATCTTTGCTTAGCAACCAAGCAAGCATGGATTGAAACCCAGGAGAGAACTGTTGAACAATGGGTCCATAAATTCAAGAACGGAAAGGAGTAAACAGTCTTATAGAAACACGTTCAATTGCTTTCCATTACATGCCGCTGGATGGCCAAATGCTTGAGCAGAAGATTAAACTTGCTTAAGCTAGCCACATTTGCATTTGCACGTCTCAGATTGAAGTCCAGTCTTTCTTTTTTTTAAAAGATTTATTTGTTTATGCATACAAGCTGGGGTGTAGGCCAGAGGTGTGTGAGGGGGGAAGGTGAGAGGATTCACCAGAGACAGAGTGGGGAGTGGAACAGGCGGATCTACTGAAGTATACTGCTGAGGGGAGCAGAGGGTGAGACAGGAGAGGTCTGCTGCGCCATGTGGAAGCTCCCTGGCCGGATAGCAAACTCATACTGCAGTGGCTCTGGACAGCTTCATGGTGCTGAGACTTAACCCATTGTGCCACCAGAGAAGCCCTCTTTTTTTTTTTTAATTCTTTTTATTTATTTATGTATACTAAAACTGAGGTGCAGGCCAGAGGTGCGGGGGATGGTGAGAAACCTCACCAGAGACAGAGTGGGGTGCAGAACAGGTGGATCTACTAAAATTCACTGCTGAGGGGAGCAGTGGGTAAGACAGGAGAGATCTCCTGTGCCATGTGGGAATCTCCCTGGCCAGGGATCGAACTCATGCTGCAGTGGTTCATGATAGCTTGATAGTGTTGAGACTAACCCCTGTGCCACCAGGGAGGCCCTGAGGTCCAGTCTTTCAACTTGTGTTATAACACTATTGTAAATAATTGTATTATTTGCCAAGTTTTTAAGTGATATGAAAGGATAGCTTTGCAAGCATAATTTATAGTTTAGTTCCCTGACTACTTCCAGTTGGTTTTCTGGGAACGTATTGATTTTCCAATGTACAGAATGAGCTAGAAATACAAAAAAATAAGAATGTTGTATAAAAATTATCCATCATCTTCTAAACCTTACATTTAAAAAACAGGACTGTGAATTTTGCCGGCTGTGGTTTATGTTGCTTTCTCTCCCCCATTTTTCCCTGGGTAAATATTATTCACCAACAGCTCAATCTCAGGGGCTATGAATAGTCAGCTCCATATGCATGCAAGGTTCTTCCTAAACCAGCTTATTAGTTGTGCCAGATGTTATTATGTTTTTTGAAATGTAAGCTTAAAAAGTGAATTTAGTATAAGTTAATAGATGATTCAGTGGGCAGGTGTTTCATTGACGTGAGGGAGTTAGTGTATTTAACATATGGGAAGAATATGAGTAATAGTGTGCTTGTAATGCAGACTGTGGTGAATGGTGTAAATGGCTCCAGTTCTGTTTCTACACATTGTGATGTGAGCTTGCAGTTCCTCTACCAAAAGGCAGAGCCTCTCTCCCACTGTTTACATCTAGACTGACCTCGTGGCTTGCCTTGGCAGCAGAATGCAGTGGGTACTAAGCCTACGTCTCAAGGCTTTGCACACATCTTTTCTTTTGAAAAGCCCCTTCCTCTGGGAACAAGCATGGGCTAACCTGCTGTGTGGTGACAGACCATATGAAACAGAATTGAACCATTCTAGCCAGTGTCAGCCCAGACCACCTCTTCTTAGCTGACCTGTCAACTGAAACTCAGGAGCAGTCTCAGAAAAGAGCATCCAAGCCTGTCCTGGATACTTACTTTTTAAGGCACTCAGATTTGAGGTATTATATGTAATAGCCACACGCTCCTTTAACTCTAGCTTATCTGGAAAGCACTTCTTTATGGCCTTTTATAAAAGATCAGCAGAGGAATTAGGTCTAATCATTTGTTACCTACTGGCTGTATTCATAAACATTGAACAATAAAAATTTAGAACAAATATGGTGTTCTCACTCACTGTATTTTAAGACTCACTTTTCTAAGAAAATTAAAAATCAAATCATGACACTGGTCAATAGTGAGATCATTACTGACTTAAAAAGGTCCTAATCTGTAGTATCTTGGTGTGCTGAACGTGAATATAACCCTGAAAATTTTTTTATTAGCTCTCATTTTGAAGATATTTCATATAATTCATTTTATATGTTTCACCATGTAAATTTATCCAGTAGAACTGCAACAACATCCTAAATCAACCTGGAATAATGTAATATTGCATCGCATTGCATAATACCATCATGCACACATCATCCAGAGTTGATTGCATCATTTTCTGATGCAATGCAATACTACTGCCGGGCGGCTGCTGAAGTAAGCTGAAGTCAGCAGTGCACTAGAAAAAGCCCTGTCAGAAAGGTTGAGCATTGAAAATATTTCAGACTTTGTGTGAGACAGTTTAAGCTACTGTTCCATAGAACTGTTATTATTTTCTCCATTAAGGCACAATACAGAACAGTCATGCCCCGAGAGTGTGTTAATTGCGTGGACAATTTCTGCTCTGTTTGTGGGGAAGTGACATTTGCCAACCAGAAGTATCACTTCTCAAGTGAAGAAGGCTTACCATCTTTACTTCGGATGCAAGGTTGGTGACCAAGACAAGCCTTGGGCCCTGCATATATGCTGTGCTACATGTACAACACAGCTTTCACAGTGGTGAAATGGCAAAAGACCATCAATGGCATTTGCAGTCCCCATGGTGTGGAGAGAGCCAAGCAACCACATAAAAGACTGTTACTTCTGCTTCGTTCCTCCTCTTTCTGGCAGAATAACGAAGCAAAAGAAGTCGAGAATAGTCTACTCAAACATTCCGTCTGCATTGAGATAACCGGTTCAACAACTTGCTACAGGGTGATGTGAAACAAGCATAGAATGCTTTTCTCCTAGTGTCTACAAACTTTCTTGGGAATGTTAGGGCAGAAACTACAAGGAACTAGTAGAAGACATGCTGATGCAGTATCAGAAACTTGGCTGCAGTATGTCTCTAAAGATCCACTACCTTCATTCCCATCTGGATTTCTTCCCTGAAAACTGTGTTACGGTTAGTGATGAACACGGTGAACGTTTTCATCAAGATATCACATCAATGGAACAAAGATACCAGGGAAAATGGTCCACTCCAATGCTGGCTGACGCTGCTGGACACTCCCCAGAGATGCTCCTGAACAGATGTACAAGAGACAAGCAAAGAAATCTAAGAAGTAGTCTATGACTTGATTTTGTACAGGTATTAACCATAGGCCTATTACTATTGGCATCATTTCATGGTGTAAACATCCATTTATTGCAGATTACAAAAAAAAACTAGAGCCAAAATTAGAATTTGACTGTCATATTCTTGTTGAACACATACAAATTGATAGGAAATGACTTAATTTTATTTCAGTGATAAGACTTTTGTAAAAATCTGTTGACCAGTGTAATGGCTCTGATGTTCTGGGGGTTCGTAATAATCGATGCCAATTATGTATTCCCCTCCTTCCAAAACACGTCAGTCCTGCCACCTTCTATTGTCTTTATGATTCCTATCTTTAGTACTCACGAAATATGAGCCAGGGAGTATAGGTGCCAGGGATATAGGACTTAGTGTTGAACAAAATGATATTTCCTCAGATAGCTTGTAGGGTAGTGCAAAGGATAATCACCCAAACAATCTCTCTCATGTTTGATGATGGTAAGTGCTCTGCATAAAAATAAGGCAGGGACAGACAATTACTGCTACACCTTTCTATATGGGAAAACTTCTCTTTTTAAGAGAAATTTGAACAGAGAACTGAGTGCATTGAGGAAACAGGCCTTGCAGATGTAATGGGGGGAAATGGTGGCCTAGACAGAGAAAAGAGACCATGCAGGTATACTGAGGAGGAAAAGTGTTTGAGAAAACTTGGGAGATCAGGCTTTCTGTGTGGAGTCAGCAAGGTTAGCATAGTAGAAGATGAAGTAAAAGAGGTGGCTGGAGCAGATCATGAAGGTGTTTGGGGGTTTTAAGAATTACTGATGAGAGAGAGAGAGAGAGAGAGAGAGAGAGAGAGAGAGATATCACTTGGCATAGGACTTAATTGCTTGAAGTTATCCTATGGTACTGCAGACTTTTATTTTGTGTGTATGTGTGTATGTACGTGTGTGCCCCTAAACTTTTTTTTCTGATGTTTTCCCACTTGACACTCTCCTGCTCAACTGAAACCTAGTTTGAATATCACCTGTCTTGGAGAGTCTTTTCTGATCTCACTAGGAATTTGCTTCTTCATTTTCCCTAGGAGAATGTATTTTTTTTCCATCCAAATTAGGATGTGTTTGAGAGTAAAAGACCACTCTTTCAATAATTACATCCAGTGACTTAAATTGGCATATTTGGGGCAAGTATGGATGAATGGTTACCTTTTGATAATTTTGACCATGTGGCACTTCAGTGTTAGGTCATGTGTCAGCTTTTACTGCTAGAATGTTACCTCTAGCAGAGCAGTATGACTTTTGTCTTGCAGATTCCCAGATCTATGTACAATCTGACATACGATAGGAATTTAGTTTTCAACTAAAAAAAAGTGTTGAGTTTTAAACATAAATTTTTTTGCTATTGTTTTGGTTAGATGTATTATTTTTAATTTCCTTTGCTGTCCTTTTCTGGCAAAAGCTTGTATTTTCCCTTATACCCACTGATGTCAACATCAGGCTTGGCTATGTGACTCATAGAGAGCCCTGCTCTGTGGGATGAATGAATGACTACACCCTATTGAGCTCAAAATGGGCAAATGTGTTGCTTTCATCAGTGAAATATGAGTATAAGTGAGTCTAGGTGACCACTTGTCCATATCAGAATTGGGCATTCCCAGGATGTGAAATTTTCAGTTTTAAAATCAAGATGGTCCAAGCAAGCCATCTGGTGTACCTGGGACTGAGAGGATTCCTGGGATGTGGGACTTTCAGTGCTAAATACAACAAGAACTGCAGAAAACACAGCTAATTGGTCATCAGACAAGTAACTTATGCTTCTGATAAGCAGCAGCTTTAAGATCTACTCTGTGTTTCCTTCATTTCCCTATCCCCCTGCACAAGATCAGCAACAGACTAAAGAGAGGATGTTTCATCACACCGGTTCTTGTATTGAAGAAATTTGGAGGAAGGTTGTAGCTGACCATAGTGGACAAGGGCAAGAAATAAGCCTTTGTTTTTATTAGCCACTAAAATTGTGGGATCATTTGGCAGTGCATTGTTGCTAACCTAAACTGAATGATAGTTATCTTTCCTTGGGTATACGTTTAAATGTTTGCCCAATATCAAGGTTGTTTCTAAATTAGGTAAGACAACACATATATTTTTAATCCTATGTAAAATGTAACAGAAAACCTTTATTTTACTAGGGTTTTGATAATTTTTAGTGACTTAATTATACTAAAACCCTCTTAACATCTGTACCTTTAGAAACGTTATTGTTTAACTCAGAGAAGTAGGGTATCTATGTCATTTGAGTGAAGTAAGCTGATTTCAGACAGATCTGGCAAGCCGAACTGTAGTTTGTGTGTGCCAGTTTCCCAGAGAAAAAGTGAATAGGTTCTGATAAAATATTTTCCCCCTCTTCCTCCAGACTTGTCCCAGCTGGGATTTTCCGGACTTTATGGCCAAACCATAGTCAAGGGAGTTTTCTTCTGGTCAAAAAGAAGTGCCATTAATAATTTACTGGGAAAACGAAGGGTCAGTCTTCTGGGTGGGTGCTGGTCTTGCAGCATTTATGTGTCATAGTCAATCACAGTGAAATCACTGCATCCTACGCACAGCCTGCCTCCTCTGGTAACTGATGAGACACTTTTGGTAATAGCATTCTCATTTCCAGACATTGCCTATTTTATCATTTGCAACTGTAGGGTATTTTTGACATCCTTGTTTCTTTATGTAAGATCACAGTGACTTTATGTCAGTAAATTTTTCTGTGCACACTGGTCAGCTGTGACAGCAAAAGCACTAAATGGATGTGATTCAATTTTAAATATAATTAATAAATTACTGGGAAATACTTCTGTTATGAATACACTTATGTTTTGTCAAGTACTCAATTTAAACCATGTGCTCGAAAAAATATCTAGTGTCAAGTGAGTTATTTTAAAAGATGAGAGAATAGGCATTTGAATTATGACTCTGGATTGATGGCAAGCAGTTATTTTAAATAATGTTTTATATCTAGACTATGAATATCAAAAATACAAGCACATTCAGTCTGTTTAATTACCTGTTAGACTTCATTATGACAGTGATGCAGAGCACGATAGGAAGGTTGTTAGATTAGCCCTGACAGTTGTTTTTTTAATTCTAGTTTTTAGAGGAGAGACTGAGATTAACTTTCTTGAAATCACTCAACAAGCAATTGTATGTGTAGAAAAGCAAATGTTTTTATTTTCTGCCTAGTTCCAGAAGCCTGAGAAAATACTTTCTGTATGTGTTGGGACCTCTGTTACCTGTTTGGACTTTCTACTGCAATTCCTTGACCCACCTGTTCACCTCAAGTTTCTCATATACATACTTCTGCAACCTTCCAAGCTCAGTTTTCCTTCCCCTGCATATCTTTTTTTGCCCTTTAAGTCCTTCTTGGCTTGGTTGATTTTGCTCTCAACCAAGTTTCAGACAACCTGAGGCATAAGGGTACATTGTTTGGGGTTACTTCTGGCTTTAGTGGAGCCACCTTAAATGTACTCTAGTTCTTCTGTGCTGTAAGTGCCAAATGAAGAGATTCAGAAGTAGGATTTCTTCCTGCTAGCACACAAACATGTGTATCTGTATACAATCTCAATTTCTCATTCATAGAGTTCCATACAAAAGTCATTTCTTTCTAGTACTTCACTAAATTAGGATGAACTCTCACAGAAGAATCAGAAGTGGATTTTTGTTTTCTCTGAACTCCTTCCCAGGGCTGCTCTGTACAGTTGTGCAAATTGTGTATTTCACACCTCTAGGGACACCATTCACACATGTAATATCATGTATGTGTGTATTGATTAATAGCAACTTAAAGGCAGATGACAGTTAAGGTCTTGAGGAAGCTGCTGTTTTCCTTTCCGCCTCACAAAGGCCTCAGTTGGGCCAGCCCTGTCTTGCTTGTTTCTAGAGTGAAGGATAATGGAGGTCAAGAAAAGACTTGAGACTTGCTTTTGCTAATTACTAGACAGTTTTGGTAGGTATTGGTACTTTTTTTTAAGATTTATTTATTTATGCACACAAGAACTAGGGTGCAGGCCAGAGATGTGGGGTGGTAAGAGGATTCACCAGAGACAGAGCAGGGAGCAGAACAGGCAGATCGACTGAAGTACACTGCTGAGGGGAGCAGTGGATGAGGCAGTAGAGGTCTGCTGTGACATGTGGGAATCTCCCTGGCCAGGGATTGAACTCATGCGGTGTTGGCTGTGGGCAGTTTCAGAGACTGAGGCTCAACCCATTGCGCCACCAGGGAGGCCCAGGTATTGGTATTTTTTAGAAAAAAAATTATTGTGAAATTAGGTTTTGAGAAAGACTATTTTTGGGTCACATGGTCTAGGATATCCAGATTAATGCACCCGTATTCTAGAGACCTGGTAAGTAGATTTGTGGACATGTAAGTGAGTCTAGATCTACCTAGAAGACAACCAGAGGGTCCTATGTTTGGGTAACTTTTATAGAAGAATGAACATAGTGTAAATGAAAAAGACTTTTTTAAAAAAAACATTTATTTATTTATGCATACAAGAACTGGAGTGTAGGCCAGAGGTGTGGGGTGGTGAGAGGATTCACCAGAGACAGAGTGGGATGCGGAACAGGCTGATTGACTGAAATACACTGCTGAGGGGAGCAGTAGGCAAGGCAGGTGAGATCTGCTGCACCATGTGGGTCAGCTCCCTGGCTGGGGATTGAATTCGTGCAGCAGTGGCTGCTGAAAGTTTCAAAGTACTGAGACTTAACCTCTTGTGGCACCGGAAAGGCCCAGAAGAGACATGTTTTGAATGTGAGAGCAAAGTTGTCCACCAAAAACCTGTTGGGATAACTGTTATAACGCCTGACTCTGTGTGTGTGTGTGTGTGTGTGTGTGTGTGTGTGTGTGTGTGTGTGCACGCTACTCCAGTTACTATTGGTATGAAAGAGTTAACTTAAGAAAGACCATTGATGAGAGGATCCCATTGTAACTTTTCCACTTTAGTCAGAGAACTGAAATAAAATTTGTGTTGTGAACCAAAGCTTTATTTTAGGGACAGCTTCTTTACATTCTGTGTTAAGTAGATTAAACAAAATGATCAGAAAGCTTTTAACCATTTTTTTTCTTTCTTTGAGGTCAATAGTAGGTTTGCCCAGTGGTCAACTTTGCAAGCTATTTCACTCCTATTTTAATGGGCACATAAAGATCATTACATTAAAATTAATTCCCATCAGGGTTTCCAAGTAGCCTACCCCCAGTTGAGATTTTAGGAAAGCTGTGCCATTCAGAGGTTGAGAAGAAACTCGAAGAAATCATTATATCAGGTGAGAGTTAAGAGATTTTCACACAAAAAAGTAATTGAAAAGTATATATTTTGCATAATGAAATAGATGACAAACTGGGCAAGCTGGTCTATTAATGAGCCTCCTGTAACGCCAAGGAGCCACCGAAGCAGGGAGTGAATGCGTGAAGAGGAAGCTCTGATCTTAACTTTTAACAACCAATTTTAATCAAACCTTTTGAGGCAGTGAGTTCTTAGGACCCTATGATGGTGAGGGCAATTTGAAAGAAGAATAAAAGAAGACATTTTAGATGAATTGAATTGCAAAGTAATATCAACTTGGAGTTATGATTAGGAAAACTTAACTTTTATTTTGGATTGCACATTTGTTTAAGGCCATGACCATATTCCCTCTTATACCTTCCTTAACAGTAGTTTTTAGATGTAAGAGAATATGACCTTAGGGTTCTGGATGGACAGTGTTTCGATTCAAAGCCTGAGGAAGGCACTTCTTTCTGGAAAAACCCATCTATTATTTACTAAGATGAAAATATAAATTACTAAAGAAATGTAAGAGTCTACTATATTATATAGATATTTAAGAAATATTATACTAGTATTAGGCCATCAATAATATTTCTTTGAAAAGTGTCTTGCAGAAGATATATTTACACAATGACTTCTTCAAATGTTTATGGACTAAACATTTGTATTTTCCTATTTTTGAGGGGTGAGCAAAAGAAAATATTGTTGGGAAGTATGTGATGTACTTTTGTTCTGATATATCCAGATTGACTGTACAATTATCTCAAATTCATAAAGAAGTGTCAGTTCTTCATTTCAGCTTGTGTTATCCAAGTTGCTTTCTAGGATGGAACGTGTAATGAAGTGAATCAGCCAAGAAATGACTATAATCCACGCCTAAAGCACCTGGAGTCTGGACATGTAGAATCACGGGATTATGAAAAGTTGTGGAAGGGGGTGTGTGTCGCTCTTCTCTGAGCTCAGAATTTATTGCACAATTGATAGTTCTCAACCCTTTAAATTCCTTTTTGATGATGCCGTTTAGAATCTCTTGGGGAGCCACCCAGGGGTGGGGCCCAGTGTCTGTGTTTGGAACTCCCAGAGCTGATCCTAATGAGTAATCTGTTATGAAATCACACAGGTGAAGCTACAGAGCAGGACAGAGAATAGCATTCCTTAAAGGAGTTGAATGTTCCTGCAGCCATGAAGTCTCATGTGCTTGAACTAACTTCCATTGTAAATATTAGTGAGTGTATCTAACTCCTTTTATGTGGAAACGAGAAATAAGGTCTTAATTTGACAATTTTATTTCCCGTCCACATGCTTTGGAAGGGGCATAAATCCCCATTTGATAGAGTAATAGAATTCATGAGGGCAGGGATTTTGTTATATTCACTATTGTATGCTCAGCAGTTACTTAGCTCCTGGGAAATAGTAGGTACTTGATAAATATTTTTTTTGAAGGAAGTCTAGGGTTTTTTTTTTTAAGATTTTATTTTATGCATACAAGCTGGGGTGCAGGCCAGAAGTATGGGGTGGTGAGAGGATTCACCAGAGACAGAGTCAGGAGCAGAACAGGCATATCGATGGAAATACGCTGCTGAGGGGGGCAGCGGGCCAGGCAGGAGAGGTCTGCTGCGCCATGTGGGAATCTTCCCGGCCGGGTGTAGAACTCGTGTCACCGCTGCTGACAGCTCCACAGCGCTGCGCTTTAACCCGCTGCATCACCAGGGAGGCCCAGTACTTCATAAATATTTGTCTAAATAAATAAATGAGTGGGCACATTTATAGTTGACCCATTTCATTATGATTTCAAATGAGTAATCTGAAATTCAAGTGATGGTTGAATAAAATTGCAAGAAAGATAGTGATACATTGTAATACAGTAACAAGTTTTAAAAAATCAACTGGTTTTTCTTCCCATATTTCATACAAAAAATTAGGCTTTTTGAAACTACCACTTTTTGACTAAAATGACTCCATTTTGAGAAATGAATGTCCTTGTTTAGCTTCTTTTTCACTGTTTTTCTTCTCTCTCCTACTGACCTTTTGTCTTTTCTCTATTTCCTCTTTGTATTTTTTTTTCTTCTCTCTTTTCTCAGCGTCCAAAACCAACCTAGGTATTTCCTCTTTCCCCAAACCTGTTCTTCCTTTTCTGTTTCCTTGGGTAATAATCTTATCCAGAAGGGAACTGCTACATCCCTGCAGCCCTTAGCATCTCCTTCCCCGAAACAGCTGTTCCTAAGATTTCTTCATTCTACTGGTCTGTGCCTTATTTTCTGATGCCAGTGTGCATCCTTTTTTGTGTTAACCCCTGTGTCTCTATTCTTGCTCTTGCATCTCTAATCCAATGCTTTTGATGCTGAAGAGTTTTCTCTTGAGAATATTGCATTGCTTATGTGACCTTCTCCAAAGCTTTGCATTTCTTCTATCCCTTGGAAAGTCCCTAGTTCCTTAGCATGGTACCCAGCACTCTCCCATTGTAACTGAGCAGTGGGGTCTCTGCACAGTGTGCATAGATCAGATAATGACATCAGGTATTTGGGTAGAGAAATCAACTTTTTTTGGTAAGGAGGTACGGGAAAAACTCAAATTTACCTTCCCAATTGAGAAAGGAAATTGGGTTTCATAGATTTGGGAGGTCGGGGTTGAGAACAATGGAGTTGAATTTTATGGAATGAAAAGCGTTTAGGAATAAAGAAATGTGGACTTGACTGAAGTTTGTTGTCTTGTCAAAGGGCAGTTCATACATGGAACAGTATGAAGAAGCTTTTCTTCAGATAACTGAAGTTTTGCGTTTCTTTGGTGTGCCCCTGCCTCTGGATAGCTCCTCTCTGTTCCACATTTTAGTCTCCAGCCAGCCTTTGCCCTCAGCTAAGGTTGTTTGCTTCTACTTGCTGAGGCTATTTAGCCTGTTTCTTTATTGCTCTAATGGCCAGCCTCCTTTGCCATCCATTTAGGTTACATTCTTACCATTCCAAATGACTTGTTTTTCTGATATGTCACAGCTCTTCATGTAAATCTTTGTGCTTATTGTGAAAGTTCCTTTCTCTGCCTTTTAAATTTTTACTAAATGCTGAAGGCACAGCTCATATACTGCCTCTTCTGTGAAACCTCTCCTGAATATCTTTTGATAATTCAGCATTTGGCTTGTTCGAACCATGTTCACTCTGCCTTGTGGAATGAGAACAGTTTCTGTGTCTGTCTCCATCACTAGGTTGTATTGTCCTTTAAGGCAGAGACAGATTAAGCCACTTAATACTGAATCTCTAGTCTCTAGAACATACTTGCTGTATAAGAAAACTGTTGAGGAAATTTAGGAGAGCTTTAGTCATTCTGTTGAAACTGTGGGAGAGTTTTGTTGTTGTTCAAGGATCCAAAAATGACCCCAGGTAGGAAATTGTGTCAAGCAATAAATGACTCATTGGAGATGATCAGGGAGCTGTGTACCTGCTGTGATCTCCTGTAACAATGTTCTAAGTCTTTGAAGTTGTGCGTAATAATAGCATTACTCCTCTATGCAGTAGTAGACAAAAGAAATCATAGGCAAAAATCATATTGGTGCTTGTTGTTATGGATAACTCTCTAAATATAGGAACAAGGAAGAAAGGTATGAACCTTTGTATTTAGAGCATCAGCAATAACTCTTCCTTTTCAAATAGGCAGATTTAAATCTTTATTTGTATCTATAATGACTATTGAGTGCTTCTCAAAACATGGTGTTATATATTTTATTTCAGCTTTGGGAGATTGTGATTTGACCAAAGTTGTGTAGCTACAGTTTTCGTGATCCATCCCAAGTTATATGTTATATTTCCTTTGTATCTAACACAGGGTTCAGCATTGTTAGAGTCGATATGCTTTAAAGGTATTTTTTCTTCTTACTAGTAGTGATCTCATGAAAAGAATAAAAAGCTTATATCTATAGGAATAAATATTCTTATGCTGATTTGCTCACATTATTCTACTAGCATTTTCATCTGATAAACAGTCCACGTTTTGCTTCAGCTTGACTGGGGCATGTTCTGAGACACGGTAGCTGATGAAGCTAACTGACCTGTGCAAATTGTAAGCTATGGGTACCCTCCCCCCAGCCCCCCAGGGGCTTGTGTAAATGAATCCAAGTAGCAAATCTTTTATATTTATTCTCCATAGGGTCTTCATAGAGCAGAGAGAGAGAACTCTAATATGCTTATTAAATAAGAACATTTCTACTTTTTCTTTTTGATTCATGTCAAGCTCTCTGTATGATTAATTCGTTAAAGATAGACACTTTAGAGTCTCTTCTGAATTTCATTCTGTCATTATATAAGTAAATATATTACCCATCTTCATAAATCTGTATTTTGAAATAGATACTGTTAGTTTGACATTTTCTGAGTTTAATGCCATCAAATTTCTATTAACTCTAAACAAGGGGTACTAATTTTTTATTGTGCAGAACATAAATATGTCTTGTGAACTGAGTTTATTTTTTACCCTTAAAAGACAGCAAGCATTTTCTTTGACATTCTACCACCTGAGCCAAAGTTGGTGCCAAATGGGTGCCATTCTTAGGGCACTCCTCTTGGCCAGCATGCAAACATGAATTTTTAGAATATGTTGGCATGTGAAAGCAGAGGTGGATACTTGCTTTTCTCAGTATTCAGGTTTAATCTTTATTGAAGTATCATTTTTACCAATCTTTATTTCATGCCCAGAGGTTTCTTACATAAATTTCCAGAGCCTGAGCTGGACACACAGGCAGAATAGAGAAGTCAGAATCCAGTCTCTTATGATTCACAAAAAATTAAAAACAGAGCTATCAATAATAAGATGTAGAAGTAAGTATGCAGTGGGTTTACTCTTCAGAAGGGAGGATGGTGTGTCTTCTGGTGGTAGAGAAAGGTCCAGTATGCAAGAAGATGAGCACCTCTGTGTGAATTTGAAGTCAGAAGGGCAGAGTCAGATTAAAGACTGGATTGTCCTATTGACTGACCACGACACTGACGTTGAAGTGACAGTAAAAAATCAGAGCACTGAATAAGATACCTCCCTTCAACTTGTGCTTCTACATGTTATCTAATTGGAAAAAGAAAAGTGAATTAGTTTGACTTTTGTCACATATTCAAGTTGAATTTAAAGTATCTAACTTTGTTGAATACCTTTTACAAGATACCTGTGCAAGTTGCATGGGCCTCAACCACTTACTGAGACCCTTTATCTGAATTCAATGGAAAATCTGTGGTACACTGAAATGTGGCATCAGCCTTTTCCATAGGAATGACCCATTTATTATTTATATTCTAAGTGCCTGATTATGACTCCCATAGGTGTAGATAGGTAGTAATAAAATATGCTACTAAAAGTATGTTTTCCCCGACCCCATCAAATAAATGAAGCACAGATATTTAAAGACACCAATTGGTGGAGGTGAAAGAGTATCTTGTGGGCGTAGGAAGCAGGTCCCCATACATCAGCTCAGCATCCGGCCTTATCTATGGAGAGGTGAACAGCTCCATCAGTCAGCTGAAAGCAGCTCAATAAACAAGTTTGTGCAGAGTTAATGGATCTCCTAATGCCACCAACTGAGCCTGCACTCCATAGATGGCCTGTCCTGAACCACAGTGCTGGGCAAAATGCTAACATGCTGCCTCGAATCCCATGGTCACCTCTGAGCTTGTTCAACAAGCACACTTAAAAAGGGTCACCAGATCTTTTCAGGGACCTGTAATTTGTTGGAACCAGAAAGAGCTGAATTTGAAAAGTACAGCCTCCCTGCTGTAGAGATCAAATCCATTGTCCGAGCTGTGTTTTGTTAACTTTGTACATAGGATCTTCTTTAACAACTCGGGAGACACAGCTGCTCTTTACATCTAGGAGTGAAAGAAACGAGTCTGAATGGAATATGTGGGCTCCGCTGAAAATGAAACATTTGCTTTACTGAAGGACTTGGGGCTCAACCCTGCATGTGAAACTTCCGCCAGAGCTCAAAGTGGAGGGGAAAAAAGGGAGAAAGCTATATAATTTGTTTGAAGTTGTCAAGCACACAAAAACTGGCCAACAGATGTGAGAAACAAGAAATAAAATGATATTTTAATTTCTCTGTCCAGATTACTAGTTGACTCAAACAAAAGAATAATATAAAAGGGTATTGTCAATGCTTTCTGAATCACCCATGTTTTTGTAACTGTTCAGATAATATAGTTGCTTCAGTGGTACCCATCAAGGAAAGATTAGAAAAGTCATATGTTTGATCTGCTTGTGCCTTTTTTTTTAATCCATAGGGAATCTACTGTTCTAATAGATTTAGAACCTATGTTTGATATATCCAAACCCTTTGGGGAAGCATAAACAAAAGGCAGGAATCACAAAGCAGTGCCTAAGGAAAGGATTCTCTTTGTGTTGTATGTCGTGCCTCCTAAATCTATCTATACTCTGTGAATTCTCTCCAACCATCGGTTTTGTTCTATGAGCAACTGAAAATTGGAAAGCCTAAAACTAAAGGTGCCATTTCATAAAAAATAGCCAGCTAATCAATTTGACTAATGGACTGTATTTTTTTTCCCTCTCTGCTTCCTGTTTTCACTTTTTTCTTACTTTGATGAAATGTTTCATCTAATACTGAGCAAATGTCAAGTGTTGGCTGTTATTACTATTCAACTGGTTTGGGACATACTTTTGTATCTAATTGCTGATAATAAATAAAAATAAATGAAAGTCCATACAATCATGATAAAAGTTCATAGAAACAAACATGGGGCCACATCCAGAAGTTGTTTTACAGACGTTATTTTAAATCCTGAGTACATGGGATGATTTAGTAAGGGAGTCTCATGAATAAGTGAAAACTTCATAGAAAGGCTAGTTTCATTGGGCCTCCCTGGTGGCGCAGCGGTTGAGCGCTGCGCTGTGGAGCTGTCAGCGACGTGTGATGTGGGTTCAACGCCCAGCTGGGGAGAGTCCCACATGGTGCGGCAGACCTCTCCTGCCTCGCCCGCTGCTCCCCTCAGCAGTGTGTTTCTGATCTGCCTGTTCTGCTCCCCACTCTGTCTCTGGTGAACCCTCTCGCCGCCCGCCTCTGGCCTGTACCCCAGCTTGAAAAAAAAAAAAAAAAAAAAAGAAAGGCTAGTTTCATTAATGTTTCCTTCTTCATTTATTGTAAGGTAAAAGCAATGTTAAGAAAAAATTACTATTTTATAAAAATAATTGTATATCCTTCTTGAACCATTACTTACATTACCTTGCTCTTTGTCTTCATCTCTTCCCTCTCCTAATGTCTTATCTTGTTTTTACTCTTCTCACTTCTCTGCCACCACTTTTATTTTTAAACATTTATTTCAGGAAAAAAAATGTTACTTTTACTTTCTTAGTTATTTGGAGTGACATCAGGGGTATATAATAGTAACATGCAGGACACAAATAGAATAACAAACTTTGTGGGATGCTTTTCGGTTTTCTGCCACTTAGATGCAGAGTCACCAGCACCAGTCACAGTAAATATGAAATCTAATCACCTAGCACGTTATAAAAGCAAAAATAAGCTTCCTCATATTTCACAAATCCACTCACACTCTTCATATTTCATCCTCAATAATGTATGCATTTTCCAGCTGGCTACGGCTGCAGTCTTTCTGCGTTTTGGACATTTGTCACTCTATTCAGCCAGGCAGGAGAAGCCCCTGTGTAGCTAGCTCCTTGCACTGCAGGCATAGCATCTGTGAAGGAGTCACTGACATCTGATGATTCAAATCACAGAAATGATCCAGGACAAATTATGAACGTCTGGGTGGTGCCCAAAGATCTTGAGCTGAAATGACTTTGCCCTTGGAGCCTTGCAGATTTTGGTGAACTTGGGGCCACAAGCTTTTCTGTGCATGGCCTCCGTAGGACATTGCCCTACAGGTTCCCTAACTGTGTCAGTTATCATCCTGGCCAGCGCCCTGTGCCAATTTTGCTTTCCTGGGCTTGAAATGAAAAGGAAGGGGTTCAAGTTTTAGTATACAAACCCTCAAGGCAATTGGAGCTTTCTTTGAAATGTAAACGAGTCCTCTATCAAGTACTGGTTAAAGCGTCATCCAACTATCAAAGTCAAAGATGATTTGATAGTACCTTACAAATCCCCATAATCTATGGTAAGTAGTAGTAGCTAAGACTTTGGCTCTGTGTTTTCACGTAGGGCAGAAGCAGGAGGATAATTTATCCAACTTTAGGGTAATGAAGTGTTAACAAAAACCACATGAAGCTATTATTACAACCACAGGCCACAGACTGCTAAGAGGGTAAACTCTCTGGAGACGTACCTATTTTCAGGGAACCTTTTGCATCTCGGCTTACCTGAAGGCATTTCCTAAACACAAGGTGATGCAGCTGAAAGACCGTGATTCATTAGCCCTAATGAACAATGCTGAGCATATTGTCTCTAAAATACAACGCGCTGACATTGATATATATGTACTTTAACTCATTCGTCCCAACTTTATTAGGTACATATGTCTGCGGCAGACACAAATGAAACATACTACAACTAGGCTCTAAGCCAAAAACTAATTTATTCTTTAATGTGCTAGTGATTACTTGGTGGTTCCTTGAGCAGAGATGACAGGTCTGAGCTAATGGAGTTGTACTGTAAGTTAATATAAATCATGACAGAGCAATTAATTACAGAAACCACTGCAAATCCCTTTGTTAGTTTTCCCCATCACCAGAAGGATTTAATAATATTCATTTTGCTAAGTTCCAGTGACATTTACAAGTCTTAAACCATTTTTAATCAAATCAATATCACTGGCTGCTAAATTTAGTTGTGCTTTGCTTGCAAGTCCTGGAATACATCGATACTAATGTTTCCTACCTTCTGTTCAAATGAATCACATTGAATACCCATACTTCCTCTTCATTTGTTTACGTTGAGCAATTGGGATCTGAGAAAAGTTAAGACCTAGAGAATCCTAACTATCAGCAGGAAAGAATTAGCAGGTAGAGGAGGAAATCAATAAATCAGTGATTACATGTGCATCGTTGTGTCTAATGTCTTTCGTCAGTTTCCCCTAGTTGACCTCAAAAAAAAATTTCAGGATCTTGGAACTAAGTTCACATTTTTGTAGACGTTTCAAGCATGGCAGATTAAAAAAAGGAAGATGGGATTGAGGCACTGGGGCAATATGCTTTCATAACCAAAGAGTTTAACATCCTTTCAAACACCACCTTTTGCTTAATCTGTGCATTCTTTCTCTTTAGACATCTCTAGTCAGCATCTCTTTCTAAAATGAATTAAGTGGAAATTAGTTGGTTCATATGGATGTAAAAACACTAAATCATCTCTATAAAGAATAATAAACAATTCTTAATCAAGAATTGATTGTATTATAGATTTTTGGAACAAAATAACCTGCTGTTCCTGGTGGACAGTGTTGCTAGATCAATATCGAGCCTTTTTCTCTTTTTCCTTGTTTCCTTTTGTTTGTCCTGTAAAAACTCTATCTCTGGAAAGAGAATAGCTCCGAAAGCATTGTGTCTTGCACATATTCAGTAGATTGTCTTTGTACTACTTTTTTTGCATAATTGTGGATTTTTATTGGCATTTTATTGACCTGCTTTCCATTTTATCTGTGGTGTGGCAGAGTCTGAGCCTTATCATGTCAGGGAAGGGTTCTTGCCAGAAGAGTCACAGTTGACATGATTTGAATTTGTCATTCTCCAGAGGGACTCAGTGCTTTCTACTCTTATCATTTCTGTTTCTCTTTGCTTTCTTGCCATATTATAAGATCCTTTAGGACCTTGCTTTGTACATTTTTATTTTATACTCTTGATATACAGCAAGAATGTCTTCACATGATGTTGCTTAGTAAGTGTTCAGTAGTTGGGTGAACATGTGCTAGCTGGATGGGAAGGTAAGGAGGGTATAAAACTCAAATTAGTTCATCGAATAACTTGTAAGAGCTGTAGAAGAATAAGATCAAGGAAAATGTCCAATTGGAGGGATATTTTAGGCCAAGGGTTTGAGCGCAAGTCAACTTGATGAGAAGCCAGGAGATCTGCTCTTGGGCTGGCTAGGACTTAAAAACTAATGAAATCTTTGTGCTTTTATAGAATTCCAATCCTATCTCATGTGTCCAACTCTGGAAACTGCGATGAAGGGCAGAGAGGGATGAACTTGAGAACTGGAATTTGAACTCCAAACCACCTTTGAACTTTAATAAACTTAGATGAGCCCAGGTATGACTTTTGAATTTGGAGACGACACATAAGCCTTTCTGAGCCTCAGTTCTGCCCATTTTCCAGTGGAGATGAACAATGCCTATATTCTATAACTATGATGAAAAGAGACAAGTATGTGAAATTGGTTGGGACTATAAGCTGTGTCTTACTCTCAGAGGACTTGTGAATGGCAATTGAAATCTTTCTAAGCTGTGATACATTTGTGTTACTTGCTTTGTGGGAATCTGGCCAGTGTGAATCTCTCATTTACTAGGGGTCCTAGTTTCCTGGAAGGGGGTCAATACCTTCTTTTCTTCCTAGGGAAAAAATAGCACACAGTATTTTCTTTTTCATGTATGTTAAAATCAAGAATTCTAAACATCATCCCATTCTTCATATAGCTAAGTCAAGGATTCCTTAAGTTTCCCTTTTATTTTTTTATTAAAATTTTTTTTTAAGATTTTATTTTTATTTATTTATGCATACAAGAACTGGGGCATAGGCCAGAGATGTGGGGGTAGGGGTGAGAGGATTCACCAGTGACAGAGTGGGGAGTAGAATGGGCAGATCTACTGAAATACACTGCTAAAGGAGCTGGGGGTGAGACAGAAGAGGTCTGCTGTGCCATGTGGGTTAGCTCCTGACTTGGCTCAAACTCATGCTGCAGTGACTGAAAATAACTTGACAGTGCTGAAGCTTTAATCTCTGCGCCACCAGGGAGGCCCCAGATTCTCTTTTAACATGGAATTTTGAAAAGACCCTTTTCACATTCATTTGAGTCTGTATTCAAGTATAGAGGCTAAGGAATTTACCTGTACCACTAATTCTGGAAGGGAAGTGTTTTTAAAAATTTTATCTCTAGTAAGCTTATATAGCATATACTGTTCCCATGTATCCAGAGCTAGAGCCAAGTTTATATGTTATTTTTAACAAAATATAAGACCTGTGACAAAATAATTTCTACTAATATTACTATTATCAATATTTATATCACTATTACTATTATAGTTATTGACTATATATAGTTATTTTCATAGCTATTCTACTATTACTGTTATTAGCACTACTAGGACTGCTGCTGCTAACTACATACATTTACTGAGAGCTTAATATGACAGCTGTAAATTATTCTCATATGTTCACCCACTTATCTTCACAGCCACCCTCTTAGGCAGGAACTATCATCAGGGAAACTGAGGTACATTTTGTTAGTAGTGGGCAGTTTGATTCCAGAGTCAGTGCTCTCAGTGGAAGAGGTGCAAAGCCTTGAGTTTAGATATCCAGGTTCCATTCTGAAACCTGAACCTGGATTTCTGTATAGCCATCTATATTCCTTTGTGTCTCACCTATTTGAATTGGAAAATGAGGGTAAGAACTATGCACTTGAAAACCTTAGGTCCTCACACGGCTCATTGAAAGATCAAAAGGAATTAAAAGGTGGCTCCTGTTGTTACTTGAATCTCTTGAATAATGCTAAGGGCGATCTAAGTTATAACCCAGAGTGGTGTTTTAAAATCTCCCCTTCATTTTCTCATTCATACCTCTCCCATGCTGCCCAGTCCCCAGAGCATCTTTCTCTTCCTTTCCTTCTCCACAGCTTATCCTTTAACTTTGAGGTGAGACAGTGCCCCTTGTTCCAAGGGGACAAGGGCCTCATCCTTTCTACTACCCTCTTGCCCCCATTGCTTCCTACACATTCTCTCAACTCTTTTTCCTAACAATGCATGAATGGAAAAACAAGTTCTCTTCTTTTGGGCTGGAGAAGGGGAGAAATAAAGTGCACAGAGAGAAAACTTCCTGAACAGGTGGGAGTGGGAGGTAGGCTGTGGACAGCGGATGGAGGACTGATGTGACCTTCCTAACCTGAACCTGTGGAGGATTAAGGAAAGAACTGGTGAAGGACTAGTAGTGAGTCTGAAAAGTAAGGGCCAGTCTTTATGACACACTCTCAAGGAGCATGATTTCTTCCTTGCTCTGTGACACATAGGATAATTGGGGTGACAAGGACATGATAGCAGTTGTACCCAGAATGGACTGTTATCTTCTTGAGGGTAGGGACCCATTCTTCCTTATTTCTGTATCTGCAGGGCCAAGCACAGTGTTGGCAAGTAGAGGGCACTCTATAAATAGTGGAAAGAATAAATGAAGGAAGACCCAAATTCAGAGACAGGCCTGCTGAATTTGAATTTTCCTTCTAACAACTGACCTTTCTATTCCATGGAGTGAGTTATTTAGCAGCATTCTTCTGGCATATGGATTATCTCTGTCTATGGCATCCATTCTTCCTCCATCTGTTGAGGAATTTCATCCCCTTTCAAAGTCACATGAGGAGGTCTTGGTATATACTCTACACATGGTACAAATGGTATTTTATTTTAAAAGGATGTAACAATATCACCTCAGTTTGGCAAACGTTATAAACCAAACTTAATTTGAAGATTGCTTCCTATTTTTCCCTCCTTTGATAGAATTGATTTAATAGATAATGTTAATTCAGTTCCATAGTACACATAAAACCGAGCAGTTTTCAGTATCTGGCTTGTTTGCTTTGATTCTTAAAGAATTTGAAGGGAGTTGACATTTTGTTTCATTCATTCACAGTCTCTCTTTTCATATCTAATGAACACACTCCACAACAATGGTCCTCAGATCTCCACCATCTGCAGGGGACGGCGCCCAGGTCAGAGGCCAAGAACAACACCACATCAGTACTGAATACAAAAGTGAAACTTCAAAGGCAGATCTGACTATGAGGTCTATGCTTTCAAGACCTCGTAGCTAGTTCCTCCTGTTTATTATTTTTTGTTTGATTGGATGATAATGTAGTATGTCATTCCATGGGCCATGACCTGTGGTCAATTTCCTATGGAGGAGCCAGATTGGGGACTATTTTTGTGAGCATATTTGTCCTAGTAGAGAAATAACAAAAACAAGAAGGGTAGATGAGGAGAGGAAACAAAGTCCATTATTATTGAGGAAGATGATCTTGGGGGCTCAGCCAAGAGTCTTTTTATCTGGATGGTGATAATGATAATGATTCTGTCTGTAAATAATGTAGGCAAGAGGGAGATTTTTGTTAGTTTCTTTCTCTCTCCCTATTCCCTGTACTCTTTTCCATCATCATGTGCACCCCAAATCTGACACATGCCCCCTCTGCCATGATTAGAGTCCATTTCTACCTGTGAATATCCCAGGCATCAACTTTTTAAAAAGGATTGAGCTAGTGAATTAAGTCTTAATAGAAAAATTTTCTCCTAATACAGGATCTCTCTGGGCTATGAATAATTAATGTCATTTTATAGCTCAGGGGATGTCTCAAGGGAATCAATATGGCAAATTAACATCCCCAAAGCCCCCGTTAACAACAAAATATTTTTTAGGTATAATTAAGCCTCAAGAAGACAGACACTTTAAAAATCGCATATATATATGTAATACAGTTAATGATATTTTTATTATATTTTCCATTTTATTAAATATTCTTAAAAGCTAGAAGCTGTGCAGGAGTGATGCACGCTTTGATGTGGTACCTACATGTTGAGTGGTTAGAAGGATCCCGCACTCAATACCATGCATGAGATGCTGGTGAGGGAGGAGAATAAAATCAAAAGATGCAGAATAAATATTTTCTGAAATGAGTTTCCTCTTGCCCTCCGTTTGCCCTGTATACAAGAAGGAGATGGCAGAAGTGGTTCTCAAAGGGTATGCCAAAAGAATGCCCAAGGTTTTGATGATGAGTATGATATGCTGTGCTGCCAACTTTTATTTCCAGGAGAGTGTTGTCTTTACACCTCAAATTTTAAATTCTGCCTTATCAGGGTTCTTGCATATCGGGCAGGGATAGGGGTTACATTGACAGTCTCTGACATCCCTAAATTCCCCATTTGCCCTGCTGTCTCTGCACCAGCTCTAACATTGCCAGTTCTGGCTGGCCGCTCCTTTTTGAGTGATCTCATTCATCAGGGGGTCTGTCAGTTGGGTGCTTTCAAGGCCTGGGGCTCACTGAAGATGTTCTGAGGACATCTGTGTCCTATTATTACCACAGTTGCTATTCCTTGCAGTTAGGGAAGAGCAGTTGTGACTCAGGGCAAGGTACAAAAAATCAGAAAAGAGTCGAGGATTTCTAGCAGGTCTGATTTTCTTTGCTGAAGTTTGTACCCGATCCCCCTTGTCATTCCTTTATTCTAGATTGATAGCTTGACCTATACCAACCTAGAGATGAATAATATGGGGTTCTTGACTTTAAGGAGCTTTCTGCAGACTGTGCCTAGAGAGAGAGGCTTGAGAGCAAATGAATATAATCCTTGCTTGGGGCACTCTGGAGAACCATGGGCACAGAAGAGATTGTTGGGAAAAGCCTTTTTCTTTTTTTTATTTTATTATTTATTTATTTATTTATTTTTAATTGTTATTTATGTCTTTTACATTTTGTATTCCCTTTGGGCAGCCCACCACCAATTCACCCATGATCCCTCTCCATGGTCCCCTGTATTCTCCTCTCTTCCATTTTGTGCCCTTATCCTTCCCCATCCCCCCCACCGCTGAGTGTCTCTCTCCCACCCGGCCTCCCTATAGTCCTGTTATAAGTGAAACCATTCGAAAGCCTTTTTCAAGGAGGTGATTACCTGTCCTCCAAAATGAGCCCCTGGGCTTTCCCAGTGAGAGCAGGAACCAGGAGGCCAAACATAGGGGAGCAGAACCTGAGCTCATTTCTGGGTCTTGGCAGAGATTACTTGCTTGTGTCCTCCTTGAGCCTGAAGTCAAGACTTGAAACTGGACAGAAAAATCCCAAGTCAGACACAAATTTCTTTGCAGACCTCAAGTAATCCATAGCCTCTCAGACCTTCTGATCTTTCTGGGAGGTGGTGATCCCTGTGGCTTAAGGGATCCCTTTCAGCAAGAGCTTTTGATGACTGGAATTCTTACTCAGGTTCTGCTTTCCTCGATCAGCTGAGCTTGACCATTCTCCCCAGTACCTGTTTCAGTCAGTGCTCCTTCTTGCCGATAGTCGACCTTGCATGACTTGTTTCTGGGACATTGATCACTCATCAAATTGAACCTTGCACTACAAACAGCATCTTTAAAAGTCATAACAGGGTCTCATAAAATGTAACCCCCAATAGATAGTTCTGTGGTTCAGACCTTCTGCTGGAATTGGCATTTACTGGGTTTTCTGGTGCCCAGATGGCTGTTCTGGACGCCCGCATCTGCATACTGGTGGGGGGGTCCTTCCTCTTTTGTCAGACTTTCCCTCCCACCCCCACCACTTATCCTGGGTGTTTTGAAAAGCAGCCTTCTGTATTCTCAAGCAGCTTCAGGGTCACTTGTATTTACTCCCCTCCCACTCCATCCCCCTTTTCAGGGAGCCTGGGGTCCAGGAGCAGATTGACTGCATCTCTGTCAGATTCCAGCGTGTGCTGACTGTGTGGCCTGCGCCAGTCTCTTCACCTTCTCATGCTCTCATTTCTCATCCAATCCAGGATACATCTATTTTGAAGGTATAATAAAATAATACTTGTAAGACACTTAGCGCAATACCTAATACACAGTGGAGTTTGACAAGTGTTAGCTGAAATAACAAATGTTAATACTTTTTAAACCACTTTTAGCATTTTTATTGTTACAGCCACATCCCCTGCCGGGATGGAGTCCCTTTCTTGCTACCTAGGCCAGTGTCTGTGCCCAGGGAGCAGCCTCTGAAATTTTCCAGGTGTCCTGTCCTTGGGGTGCCATGTTGTTTATTTTCATGTCACTATTACACCCCTTGTGCTCTGCACTTAAGGAAGTCTGACTTACACTGGGACTTCCTCAAAGTCTCTCTCTTGAATCATTTCTGACCTTTATTCCTCTAACCAAAGAACCAAAGGCGCTTAAACTCACTTCATAGCCCTTTACTTTCCATTTTTCTCTTCAGTTATCCTTCTCCAAGATGAAATATCCTTTTTCCTCCTTCAGTGAGAAATCTGAGTTCTCATGCACATGAGAAATGTGTGAAGATGGAATGAGAGGCAGAGGAGGGGGAGAGTGATAAAGAGGGAGGGAAGGAGAGAGAATTGGGATTTGAGTCTGGAAGGGGGATGTGAAGAGTGAGGAGTGTAGTTTATACTAGTGGCTGCCAGTCAGAGGTGCAGTAATATTGATGGTTTTGTTATTAGAACATCCAAGTGGTACCATATAAGATTTTTTTCCCTCTTTAAGCAAGATCCTTAGAACAGAGATTTCTAACCTGTTGGAATTGTGATGGCCAATTATTTTTAACAATTCTGTGTGCAGTTTGCAGTTTGAATTTGTTTTGAGACTTATTTAAGAATTCTTCCCCATCCCAGTTTTATATGAGTGGCATTATGGGCAGTCACACGTGGTACACTCAGAGCCACAGGCTGGGAGTGCTAGTGAGAAGAGGAATATGGATGATATCCTCAGACCCTGTACCTGCCCGATGGCCTTGGTGCTGTATCAGGACTCTGAGTCTAAGAGGGCGACAGTGACTGAGGGGCTTGGGCTTGTCGGCTCTGGGATGCGGGTTGATGACTGATTTGTTCAACACATGCTGGACTGTGCTTCAGGCCTCCCCTATTGAATCTGAAAAGACACAGTTTGAAGTTTAACAAATAAATGCCTTACCCAATAGTTGTTTGATGCTTGCTTTTATCATTTGATTTGTTTGAATTTGTAGGTTCACTTTCTTAAAAATTTATTCGCCCAGAGGAACAAAACAATTAGGTTAAGTTTCCATGGAGGTCAGCCCTCCATGGGTTAGGGCCCATGAACTTCACCAGTAATCCTAGATCCAGATGGAGACAAGAACCAGGGCTGCTCATACCCTTATAAAAATATTCAAAAGATGAGTCTTTAACCATTTGTTTTGTAAGTGGTATAACCATTTTGGAAAGCAGTTTGGCAGTTTCTTTAAAAGTTAAGCTTATACTTACCCTATGACCTAGCTGTTTTAGTCCTAGATATTTATTCATGAGACATGAAAGTTAAGATCCATATAAAGACCAGTGCATGAATGCTTACTGCTGCTTTATTTGTAATAGCGCCAAACTGTGGAGACCTCCAAATGTCCATTAACTTGGACAAATTATGGACAAATATGAATGGACAAATTATGTTCTATCATGGAATACTATTCAGTGATTAGAAGGAATGAACTATTGACACAAACAACAATGTAGATTAATTTTCAGAATAATTGCATCATCAAAAATGCCGCCCTCCCCATGAATATCATGAGATTACCCATATGTATATACATTTAAAAATTTTTTTTTGGTCGGGATATGCATGTATCAGGAAAATGCAACTAATCTGTGGTGAGAGTAAGCATATCACTGGTCGCTGAGGAGGATGTGGGTGGGATGGGAAGTGGGAGGGAGCAATTACAGAGGGGCAGGAGGAATCTTTTGGGGATAATGGATATTATCTTGATCATAATAATGACACTACATGTGTATGCATGTGTTGAAACATCAAATTGTATAATTAAACATACAGTTTAAAGTGTGCTAACTATGCTAATTAAGAACTGCAAAAACAGTTGTTAATAAAAATAGCTAAACTTTCAATATTTTCCATTTTAGAGCAACCACTCAGCAAATGTTGTTCTGCTAACTCTTGTAATTTTTATTGAGGGTATCCTAAGACTTTTGCAATGAAACTATCTCCTTTACTCTAATAATAACTACAACCTCTCCTTTATGAGAACTGTGCTTTCAGTTGAACAAGCAGATGCCAATTCTTTGCCTGTATTATTTCAGTAAGTCTCTGCAAGACTTCCTAGTGCAGGTACTGTCGTTGAGGCACATTAGTGAGGTTATCAGTCCAACCATAGAATACAAGGTAGAGAGTCCCCACTCAAAACATATACAGCCCTACTCTTGGAGCCCTTCTTTTTCCTTATTAGACTATAACTATAAATTTATTTGATAGAAGCAAAGAATTATGGTAGAAAACGCTATAATCCTATAGCTTTCCCCATGCTCTGTGTTTGGCTTTCTGGCCTCTGTGACACTGATAATTTGTCTGAGCTATCCATTCCCCAAAGCATAGTCTCCCTGCCTGCTTTCTAAATTTCCTTTTGTCCTAGTTATCTTCCGAGATTCTGAGCTTGCTGCCTTTCTGATCTTCAGTGCCTGTTTTCTGCAGAGCTCTTTGCCTCATAACTTAATCAGCTTTGAATAGTTAACACCTGCTGGATTTTTCAGGTAGAAGAAATCTGTGGGCCAGGAAGTGATGGATCAAGTTCAAGATCAGGATATGAGTCAGAGTCTCTTCTAGCAATACGAAGTGAAAGGGCAAAGTAGATAGACACAATGAGAAGGAGCAGGTCAGGAGACTGGCAAGGATTCAGGTAAAATCCAGGTAGAGTGGTAATACTGACCTTTGCTAAAACATCCATAGAGCAAGGGGGCATCTGTGGGCCCTGCTGAGTACTAAGCAGGCAGAACTGGCAGGGAGACAGAACAGTCTCTGAGGAGCCCCTGAAACGTGTCCTTCAGCGGTAGAAATGTCCACCACTCTGTGCAGGGACTAATCACCCCAGATCCTGGGTCAGCCTTGCTGTGTTTGACAAAGATCACCAGAGACCCTAAAATATATGGCTCTACAGTCTTTTCGTAGTTATACCAGTCTCCCAGATTATTTTGTACTCTTTTTATTTTGAATCAGTAGGAGAAAAAAGAAAGATGACAATAGAAACCATATGGAGGCCTCTTCTCAGACTGAAAACCTTTGATCTTTCTCCAAACAGAAGAAAGTAACCTTCCTATTCTTAAAACTTCCCAAATGTTTTCCAGCCTCTAGATGAACAAGTATCTGTGGTGAATATAATACCATGGTTCATTACTTCATTTACTTGTTGAAGCACTGATAAAGTAATCACTAAGTGTTGGGATTGAGAGGCCAGGAACAGAAAGTACCAAGACAAATTCTAATCATTGCCTTCTCTGGGTCCGCTGTCAGAAAAGGAGGCAATACTCTATAGAGTTTACAGGGCTTCAAGAAGGAACATGTCAGGCAGGGGTAGAGTACGGGGGGGTGGGGAGAGAGGTTAGTAGATTTTCAGAGACGTTTTCTGAAGGAGGTGACATAGAAGCCATGAGTGGAACCATTCCCAATTTTCATAGCAGCTCCAAAACTTCCTTTCATCGAGTTTCGAGACTCTGACATCTCTCTTTCTCTCTCTCTTTGTGTCAAAATGGTTTTCTGGAAGCCCTTATCTGTATCTACGGTTTTTTGTTTTTAAACCGTGAAACAATATAACTTTTGCAGAAAGAAAACTCAACAGGTTTTTAAACATAGATTTAATGTGGTTTCCTAAGATTAGTCAACATAGAGAACTTGTGATTATAGCAACTGGAAAGTCTTCAAGAATCAGTGTGCTCAGGATGGATGGGTAAATGAACAGCTTTAGGGAACTCGGGTGTTCACTCATTGATTCATTCTTCCTTTCTTTCAATAAATGTCTAAATATGCTACTTTCCAGGCATGGTAATAGGAGGTGGAGATTCAAAAATGAATAATTGGCTTACAGGTAGACAATAAACAATTTTTGATCTGTAGTTTGCTTTTATGGAAGTTACTTATCCTGTGCCACGGGGTCACATGTCACTTGTCAAAATCAAGCTACTGTCCTCAGTCGCTGTTAGCCCAGCATGATCGTCCTCCCTGGTTCATACTAAGACAAGGCAGAGCGGCACACAGACATCTATTTCATAAATGTTCGTAAGAAGCAGTAGAAATGAGTAAGGTGTGATGGATAAATTTGTAAATTTTGTTGCTGCTTGATAACTTTATATGATGAAAGATTACGTATCTTTATATAAAATAATAATCCCTTAAATGATACTTTTAACTAAGTTCTCCAAGTCTTTAAATAAATCAGTCTCACAGAAATTGACATCATTTCGAAAAATATATTTTACCTTTCAATTTTTAAAGTGTATATCCATCCCCTTGTTCAACTTTGGAGGCTTGCTGCCAATTTTCTGAGATTGGGAGTGTGGTCTTAATGCTCTATGTTAATCTACCCTACATCAGGCTGGAAGTTTCTCTTGACAGGAAATCTTGGAGCAGGCTTCGTGGAATGATTCTGGCATCACACACTGGAGTGGAAAAATACTCACAGGCTGCAGCAAAGTCTGGCTTGGGTTGCAGCAGCAAAGGCAGCAACTGGCCGGGAGACAATCAGTGTAGGGAAGTCCTGGGCGCCTTAGTGAGAGGCCTGCAGGATGGCACTCTGCACGGAGAGGGGGCAGGGTCTCCGGGTAGTGTTTTTCATGAGAATGGAGAGGAAAGGCAGCTACACAAGCCAAGTTAGAAAAAGAACACTACTGAGCACTCCCATCACGCTCTTCCTGATCCAAAACTCTTCATGTGCAGAAATAATGTGCCAAGTGAGAAAGTATACTTGAGGGCTTTTAGAAGATGAAGCTTAGAAAAGCCCTCAGGCGCAGGTGTAACTGCTTGAATATATCCATCCCAAACAGTCCATTCAGTGACCCTTTTTTCTTGACAATTCTGGTAAAAATTTAAGTGCTTTTTTTCTATGCATGGATCCAAAGTTGCACTCCAAGTCCCCTTTTTTATTGTGGGAGGCTTGGTTTTGCTTTTAATATACTTGTAAACTTTCAGCCTATATTTAGCAATGCTGATTTCCAGGACCAAAGACAATAGTGGTAAGCATATTTTGACTCAGGTTTTTTTTTTTTTTTTTTTTTGTTAATGCCAGGGATTTTGTGCTGTTCTCTCATGTTGCTGTCTCTAGGAGTTGAGTGGCTCTCTTGGAAAAATGGGGAACTTGTGACTCCTCCAGGGGACCTAGGGTAAAATTGAATCTGATTAGGATAAAGTGGAAAATATAATTTCACGCTTCTTGCCTCCCCCAAATAGAAGAACTTTTATAATATGGGACTGTTCAGACAGCGAAGCCCATTAGGTCTCACAGAAGTTGATCCCAAGAGGGAATCATGGGCTGTGCACAGTGAGCAAGGCTGAGGCAAATCCTCAGCAACATAACCATAAGGGAGTGCGAGCTGTCTGTGCTCAGCAGTGTGAGAGGAGGGGCTGTGCCCTCCCAATTGTGCATGATCCAGAAAAAGCCGAAATATAATTCAGTTGTTCAGGCCTTAACAGCAGAGAGCATGCTTTTGTCTTTGATTCCCTCATGGACAGTTTGGTGTCTGGTATATAGTAAGTGGTTATTGTTAAGTTGAGCTAGGCTAATGTTCTGGACTCTATTGTCAGTGTCCAAAATTGAGACAAGCAACTTTGGATGTAGGTTGTAGGGAAGAATCTGTTTGCAATTTCTGATTTCTAGAGTCTGCCCACATTCTTTGGGTTTGGGCCCCTTCCTGCATCTTTTAAGCCAGTAGTAAGTGCAGCATCTTCATATCTTTCTCCCTCCCTTCCTCCTTCATATCTCTCTCTCTCTCTCTCTCTCTCTCTCTCTCTCTCTCTCTCTCTCTCTCTCTCTCTCTCTCTCTCTCTCTCTCTCTCTCTCTCTCTCTCTCTCTCTCACCTCTGCTTCATCATCATATCCTCTTCTCTGACTCCGACTTTCTGACTCTCCTGCCTTCTTTTCTTTATGAAAGCCCTTGTGATTGGACCAGGCCCACTCAGATAATCCACAGTAATCTCCCTAGCTGAAAATCCTGACTTAATCACATCAACAGTCTCTGGCCATGAAAAGTTATATATTTACAGGGGTTTAGAATATGGACATCTTTGAGGGGGAAATTCTTCTTTATATTTACTTGCATCAGACTTCTGTTGTTGTACCATTAATTCTTGTTATGACATCGATGCTGGAATTCTGAAGTAGTTAGATTCAGTAAGATTTTAACCAATTAAATTCACTTTATTAAGCCCATATATAGAATATTGTGTTAGATGCCAAAGAATAGTAATGCTGAAACAAGTATGTATGAGTGGTATTCTGATTTTTCCTTCCACAAAATGCTAACAAACATTACTTTAACTATCAGAATTAATGCACTAATCTTGCTAAGAGTCTGAAAAATGTTATATTGTCATTTGTTATGATCTTAATGTGGTGAAATCTGAAACTGAAAAAAATAAGGTCACTTATATAACTTAAATGCTACAATACTTTAAAGATAAATGTCAAGAACTGTGAAGGATTTAAGATTTTACAGTGCTTGTGAGTGAGGATGTTAACTTGCCTTAGTTTCATAGGTGCTAGTAGAAGACATGAGACTCCTAGGTCAGAGACAGTGGAAAGTTTATTACAGCAGTGGCAATAACCAGAGTGTCAAATTTTTCATGCTTATTTCCTGAGCCCCGTTTCCCAAAAGGTAACACAAAGGATGGCCGGATGGTACCTGCACACTTAGTGGGTTATGTTATATGAAGGGAATATGGAACTTAGGGAACCTGAATCTTTTTGATAGCAGTAAATATGCCTGCCCTTTGTTCTGGAAGAAGAGAGTCTCTATATTCCACTATTACACAAACATCTTTAAAATTATAGTCTGTAGCAAAGGATAGTTAGTACATTACTCATGATACATGCAGAATCATAGCAGAACCACGGAGAATGGACTCCCAGTTGTAGATATGTCAACTATTATTATTAAAGTCCAGTCCTTTTATGCATCTATACCTGGCAGTTCCTTTGAAGCCTCAACTTTGTTATATCTTTAATTAAAATCTTAGTTTTTCCCTTCCAAACACCTTCCCTTTTATTCTCTTTAATTATTAGAACCACTTTCCGCTCACATTCTCAAATCTGAAACCTGATATTAATTCTAGACACTCCCTCCCCATTTTTGTATAACATACAGAAATGTATGTTTTACATTTTTTTAAATATGTTTGAAAAATATCCTTTATATTATGAGATCATTGTCAAGACACACACTATCAAGATACCTCTCTCCTTAGTCATCTACAGCTCTCTTTTTCCTACAACTGTCACTAACAGTATTCAAATTTCCTACCACCTGGCACCCAGACCATTGATTTCTCCTTGTGGATTCATGAGCCAATGCAGAGTTAGGACAATCTTTTCAACAATTTACAGTAAAATGAAAAAGTCAATATTTTATCTTTTTTAAAGATTTATTTATTTTTGCATTCAGGCTGGGGTACAGGCCAGAGGCGTGGGGCGGCGAGAAGGTTCACCAGAGACAGAGTGGGGAGCAGAACAGGCAGATCAACAGAAACACACTGCTGAGGGGAGCAGCGGGCGAGGCAGGAGAGGTCTGCCGTGCCATGTGGGAATCTCCCCGGCTGGGCGTCAAACTCGTGCCACCTCTGCCGACAGTCCCACAGCGCAGCGCTTAACCACTGCGCCACCAGGGAGGCCCGAAAAAGTCAGTATTTTAAAAGGTGATATTTTAAAAAAAATCATCTAAAGGTATTTGACTAAAAGGCATGAACTTTTAAAATCTGTAACTACCTTTTCCCTGTTTTTTGGTGTTAAGATGTCCATTATAATACATAAATAGGGAGAACTTTATCTCTACTGAGTCTTTAGAAGTCAGTGAGGTATGAGTGAGGGTAGTGGTGAGAGAGAGAGCATGAGGGGATTTTGGGCTGTGGGTACTCTTCTGGTTCTTAATCTCAGTGCTAAGTAACAGAGTTTAGTTTATAAAAAAATCGTTGAACTGTCACTTATGTGTCTTGTATGTGTCACTTGCAATGTGCGTTTTTGCTGTGTATGTTATATATTTAAAAAAAATACGTTTGAAAAATATCCTTTTTATTATGAGATCATTGTCATGCTAGCTCATAGTGATTTTATAAAATATCCATATTTAATGTACTTAAGCTCTTTAATAAAAGCTTTAAATGAAGCAGAATCCTTTGTCAACCCCCTGAACTTATAAAAAGTTCACTGGTAGAGGGAATTATGCTATGCAAAACAAGTCAGAAGGAAAAAGACAAATACCGGCTGGTGTCACTTTAATGTGGAATTTCCTGAGCCCGGTTTCCCAAAAGGTAACACAGAAACAACTATGTTTCTTATGTTTTCCAAAAGGTAACACAGAGAAAGAAAACAAAAGGTCAGATAAAGCCAAACCAGTAACCAACCCTGGAACTCTGAGGCTACCGAGGGGAAAGAGGAGAGCATAGTGGAGAGGGAGCACAGTGGATTATGGTGGGAGACTATGCGTGCCTTGGTGGTTGGTGTGGTGTATGGTGATACACACTCAAAGAGGGTGATACTGTACTTATAAATCATAAACAACATTGTAATCTGGTGTTACTGTAGTAAAAAACACACCCAAAAACAACAACAAAAAACTTCACTGGCCCAAATCCAAAATTCTGGGACCCTCAGAAGTCATCCTTAACCTTTTCTTCAGGTGCTGACACTTTCAATACAATTTCGGCAATCTTCTCTATGAATATTTCTATGATTCACTTTCATACACTATACACTGTAGGGGACTTTTACTCGCTAAATTTTGCAAGTTTTGGGGAAGTTTATGAAGCCCATACGTGAATTTTTTATCTTTCTAGCCTCAACTTAGACTTTTCAACTTTTAGACACCTGTTCCTCTCTTTGCTCCCAAACCAGGTAGCGTTATTCCCGTTCTCCCCATTGCACCCTAAAGGACTGTCTGCAGAAGGTATGTCCATGTGGAAATGCATCAAACTGTTGTCCTCATTGGATATACTCCTTGAGGGCAGCAACTGTTTTACTCATGAGTGGGCCTAATATGCAGTCTGTGCTCAGCAAATGCATTTTGATGTGTCCCTTTTCAATTCCCTGTGCATAGATGAATAATGGCACCAGTTGAATGTTATTGTCCTTTGAAAAGAGATACCTTGTTTTTCTTGCTTTGTGCCCGGAGAGCCTCTTTGTGCAAAGGTTAGAGCACTGTGTTTAATAAAGTTTGTCAATTGAATAAAAGAAGGAATGAAGGAGAGGATTTATTTTCAGGTTCTGAAACTTACAGAAAGTTTGTTTTTTTTTTACCTAGATTGGCTTCTGAGAGGAACCTCAGGAGGTAGACTGCAGGACATCAAAAATTCTTTTATTTGCTCTAATTTCAGCAATCTCAACTCAAAGCACCTCCCCTGCCTCTAACTCTCTTATGTCCTAGTGCATAAAAGGAAGAAAACTACAGTGAGATCAACTAAAATATGGTCAAACCTTTAACCCATTTTATACCCTGGTAATACTACGGCTCCCCTACTGGCGAGTCCCTGTACACCTCATAATGGTCACTGTTCTCACATTTCCCATTCTTACAGAAGGCGTGAGGAAACCTGACCTCCCTTTTGAGTATATCAGCAGAACTCAGGTGTTGTTCTATCCAGAAAAGTCAGGGAGTGGAGGCGTTCTAAGGGCAATGTCTTAGTCAGGATTCCGCAGAGGAGCAGAACCGACATGGTGTGGGTGTACTTTCCCCTCTGAACAGAGTGTGTGTACCCTCAGTTGGCATGTGGGAAAGCAGCAGGTCAGAGGGAGGAAGTGCCTTGTAGAAAAGCATGAAGACATGGAAGGGCATAGCACAGTAGGAGGTCCTGGCTCGTCTGCCATAGTGGAATTATTTGATGTGAGGCGGAACATGAATCTGGAAAAGCAGAGGTAAAGTCGGATTTGTTTAACAAATACTTTTTGAAGACTCATTGTACTCTGGGAATATAGTAGGGAACAGAAGAAATTACATCCCTGTCCTCGTAGTATTTATCTTTTAGTATGGGGGTTGGGCTAGTGGGACTGTGGCCAAAGCATGCCAAATGAAGGGCCTATAAAATCTGTTATGAAGGAATATAAGATGGGGGAGTGTGAACAGCACTTTCAAGTAGAGTGATCCAGAAAGTCTGGTGAGAAGCTAACCCATGGTCAGTGACTTAAAGGGAGTGAGAAAATGTTTCTGGGGAAGGATATTCTCACGGAGAGAACAGTGAACTTCTTTCCTTTCAGGAAATAATGGCTTCTCAATAAAATAAAATCTGGAGCCGCTAAGGCTTTACAAAGGTATGACTATTTTCTGATCATCGATGGTTCTTTGAAAAAGAAGGAGAAGACCTAGGCTGTGATCAGTGTGAGGAAGATATTCCTTCTGGCACAAAATCTAGAAGCTACCCATCACCATTTCCAGGGGACCTTCTGAGACCACTAAGACCTACTGGATTTTCCTAAAACTCAACTTGAATTTTATTATTCTTATCTTCAAAAAAAATCCAATCTTCCTATTTTTTTCTTTTAGAAAGAAAGGCAAATAGTGTAGCAAGAATTAAGAGCCACAGTCACCCAGTGTAAAACCCCTTCCCCTACCCCAGGAGGCCTTTAGTGGGCTTTAAGAGAAATCTCAGAAGCCTGACTGATCCCATTGTCTAGAGAGGGTGCCAGGAGACCACCTTGTTGGCACCTCTAAACTGGTATTGGTAGAGAAAGGGTTTTTGGACTCAGTAGCGCCCAAAAGACCATGATCCCTTAACCTGCATAATCCTCAAGGCCTTATCAACACCACTGTCAGGCCTGAAGCCATCAGAAACAATCTTGGTCTCGCCCTTTATCCCTCTTTGTTTCAGGACCCCGGGATCCCGCTCAGCTGGCCAGTCCGCACTGCCTTGTGGGCTCCCTTCAAGATCCCATTTCTCTTCTATCTGCTGACTCCTCCGCTGTGTTTCCTGGAGCTGAGTCCACCATTGCCAAAATCGCTTATATCTTCAGCCTCTTCTGTGAATACTCGCTTTACTTCCGAATCTCTGTCACTTCACAAGCTGAAAAACCTGGTTCTCCCCTAAGACACTGTTCCCTTTTCAACTGATAACCTATTTTCTCTCTTACTGATTGCATGGAGGGAGCCAGATGCCCTTCTTGTTCCTTACTGCAGCTCCCAGTCCTTCTTGATTATAAATTCTTGATTCTTGATTCTAAACCCCAGCCTTGAGTCTGAAATCAGTCCATCATACTGCCTTCTACCTCCTCCTGGCTGTTATCACCTAAGGTGCCCTCGGCTACCCTCCCTGAACATTTGAATTCCCAGTGCCCATCTTTGACTCCACCATTGTCCTTTATAGTTCCTGGTGATTTCGTGATTCTTAGGGAGTTATACTTCCACTTCCTTTCTCTCTTGGCCTGCCTTGCTCCAGTTCCCGTGTTCTTCACTCTACATTAGCCATTGGCTCCAAAATATACTCATTACTAACAACTGCAACTTTTCTATAATCTCAAATTCAAGTTCCCATGCTCTGATCTCCCTTCCTTCCTTCCTAGCTCACTCTCCATTTCAAAGTTCATCCCACCCCACAGATTATTCCATTCACTGATCTTATCATCGTCTCATTGTTTTTTACCCCTTCATGTCCTCCCATCCTTCCCTAGTTTATAGTATACAGTCTGGAGGCAGGGCAGAAAAGAAACACTCAAGCCTCTTCCCAGTATGTCCTCTGTTGTCCAAGAATCCTATTTTGTCCTTAAACTGTACAATGGTTGCTAAGAAGCTGAATCCTTAACAGGCAATCTCACACCCCCTTGATATCGATATATGCCAATTGTGGGATGAAGGGTAGTTCATCTCTTCCCCCAAGTTGCTCAAGTTTTTTTCTTACTACAGAAAGATTACAGGCAATTGTCTTTTTAACACTTTGTGGTCTGCTCACGTATTAGTACGTGTTTTTGTCACCAGTATCAGGTGGCCGCTCACGTATTAATACGTGTTCATCTAGTCTCTGGTTTTTCATGCCACGGTGGATTTATTTGGAACTATTAGGAGCTATTTCTTTGATCATACTCAGTCTAGAAGCTTTACACATTGCTTTGGTGAAAGTGTAAGGTGTTTTATGAGAGATATTACAGTTTTTTTTAATATCCAGTAGTTCAGGAGTTGTGTGTGTTTTATTGATTGCTTACACCATTCATGCAGTGGCACAGAAAATGGCCGGCCCCAAGGGCTGGTAAATTTAAAGGGCACCGGCACACAAAGTGTTAATGGAACTCTGGTAAAGGATTCTCTTCTCCAGGGATTTCATAAAATCCCAGGGATATTTCAGTGCCCCTTCTGGATTTAAGATATTGGCTGTGTCTGAGTTGCCTACCCCTGAATTTGGCTTTGAGAGTTAGGGAAGGCTTCACACAAAGGCAGTGACATTTGAACTTGGCTTTGAAGGATTAGTAGGATTTTGCCAGAAGTGGCAGAAGAATTCTCATTGGCAATGAAGATAATTACCGGCAACACTTTTTTTTTCCTACTTCATAATATTTAGGAACATTTAGACCTCTACTCCTATATACTCATACATCATATGTTTATGACTCAAAGTAAATATGATTAACTTGATAAAACCTAACTTTACAAATCCTCTTTTTTATGTGCAAAGTAAATATTTTTAAGAAGGAGATTTGATTTATTTACATTTTTAATTAAAGGAAAATTACAGATAAAAGATGCTATACCACTCATCTTCCTAGGAAAAGAAAATACTGCAATGTAATTAAAAGGACGCCTCAAATTATAATTAGATTTGAAATTTAATTATGACTAGAATGCTTCATCCTTATGCATACTGACACTTTGTTGATACATAACCTTTAAAGTATTTTTATTATATTTACTCTAAGATCTTAATCTGTGGACTAAATAAAATCCTTAGATTCCAAAGAAGTATTAGATTCAGCATAGAATATAATGTGTTGCCTTTTCCGTGGATAGAAGAAAATACTGTGTTGTAGAATTCCTGTTTTGATCATTTCTGAATCATATTACAATGTGAAGTTAAAAACATTGTGAAATCTTCGGTAGATATGGGCTAGTGTAATAAAAATGTTTTTGGTTCGAGAGAGTAGCTTTTGTGTCACACCTGATAAGGTGTCCTCCAAGTTGAAAGGATTCTGGGAGTTCCAGTAGATATTCAGGAATCATTTTTTCCAGAAAGAATACTCTTCATATGGAATACCCACTATCCATATATAAATGCATCAGTGCTCTTTGATGTAATCTCTTCTGCAGTGAGCTCTGGTTAAATACATTTGCTATAATTAACTTCCTGTAGCACCATTTGACACTTCTTGCAGATTAGAAAACAATAACTTTCACAGTAAAAATGATTTCGTTAAAACATAATGTTTCCGACAGAAATGTTTTGGGATAAAGATCCCCAATACGCAATTTATATTAGCTTGATTTGGAAACTATTGTGTGATAAAAACTATTTGAAGTATTGCCACTTCAGCTTATCTGGTATCAAAGAAGGCACTTAGTATTAGTTGAAGGTGTTTATTCATGAGTCAGAATAGGAATTTATAGTCATCGTGGAAATTTCATTTTTACAAAGTGTTAAAGTAAATATATATCGAAAACTTATGTGCTAGGCATTTCCAAGTTTTGTATATGACACTTTTCATATAAATGATATGTAATTTATCTATGGTTATTTAATTGATTTGCCTTCATGACAATAAAAATAAAAGGCTTGCTTTTTATAAACTCATGAGGAAAAAAAACATAAAACAAAAACGTTTGATCACCTAAAATAGAGTCATTTTTATTCTTTTGAGTTTGAAGTTACATGTCTCACTTAGCCCCTCCTTTCTGAACCAATTTTCACCAGACAACTTCTGCTCCTAGATGAACTGAATTTCTACAAATGGTCTGCCTCTGTGGTCCTTCTGTATAGGCAAACCTCTCATTGAAGTCCTTATCTCCTTTGAAGGGACTTCAAAGGTCCATTGAAATCCAAAACTTTCCTTGAAGTTAAGTCAAGTTTTGCCTGTTTTAGGGCTGCAGGATTTCATCCAGAAAAGCCTAGGTGGTTAACAAGGAAAGAGCATGTTAACCTGGTTGGATTTCATCACAAGTGGAATTTGGTCTGACAATTTTGGCTCTGTTAGGGGGTTTAAAACATATTCAGCTGTGGAAATGATAAAAGGATTCCCCTACCTGATTTTATAGCACAATAGCTGAAAGACCAGCAGGTATTTCCAGGCATCTTTTAGTGCACATCCCAAACTGCTACACCAGCTGGATCTTCAGTGAATGAAATATCCCTGCTGCTAAAGCATTTGAATCCCAGTCAAAGTCGTTGACAGTAAAAATCCAGGTGGCTATGCAAATTGGTCATTTCCTTAAATAGTAATTTGAGTTTCAGTAGGTGAGCGCTGCTAATAATGACAGCCAACATCTGTGTAGCATGTTTCCATTCACAGAACAACTTTTATGTATATTATCTCAATTAGTTTTCACTAAAACCCTATGCGATGAAGACATGGAAGTTCAGAGAGATAAAGTGACTTGCCCAAGGTTATGCAGGTAGTAAGTGGTGAGCCAGGATTTGAACCCAGACATTTGAAGCTGAGAACAGTGTGCTTTCCCTTAGATTGAGAAGGACTGCTAGTGTGGGTGATAATCGATTCACAGTTCTTGATTCAAAGAAATGAGAGCTGCTTTGTCTTCTTTTGAGACTCCTATTTCTGTATTCCTTTTTGAAAACAGAATAGATTATATATTGAGTTCTGAACTCATATTACTAAATTTTCTGATTGTTCAGGAGAAGCTGGAAATTCAAATTTTTGTGAACATCACTGCAATTTTAAAATGTTGACATCTATGTCAGTTTGTTTCATTGTTCCCAACTCTTTATCCCTTCCTTGTAAGTAGAATTAAACACCCACAGCCTTACCATAACTCTTTAGGACTTCCAAGTGAAAAGATAGAGACTACATCTTATCAGTCAGTGGTTTTAGATTTGGTAATGTGGTTTGAATGTAGGAAAACAGTGAGCTGTAACTCTATGAAGTGCCATTTATCTCTCGCTTTTCTGGTGCTCCTGCCTTGACCTTGAGAAAGGCTCCTTCTGCAGCCCTTGACCGAGAAGACAGGTGAAGCAGCTGTAGCCTTAGCTGCAGTTTGCAGTCCTGCTCAGTCAGTTTAGCAGAGGCCAGTTGCTACCCGGGCAGGGCCCTAGCCAACAGGCGGCCAGCAAGCAAGAAAGGCTTGTGTTCCAAGCCATTGAGGTTTGGGGTTGTTTGGTAGCAGTGAAGCATGGCTGATTCAAATACTTTTTTGACAGACACTGCAGTGCAAATTAAAGACATTGGTGGACTGGATGCCGTCTGTGGACCACAACCTGAGATCTGTAGTGGGTCTTTGGCAGTTTCTTTGCCAATCCCAGCATTGAGATCCCTGGGAAAATGGACATGAAATGATGATCTGCACGTAATACTTAAAGCCAAGAGATGTTAAGGCTGACACCTGAATGACCTTGTTACCAGGAGATATATAAATTAAGTGAAGATAAGGGAGTGAAATGAGAGATTTTCCTTGTCATTTATTTGCATTAATAGGATCAGCCTACATTTTCCTATGTCAGCATTGTTCTATCTATATAGGCCTAAGGAAGGAATTTATTTTCCATCATCTATGTTTGTTACAGTCAAAAGTCTTTAGAGCCCCTTTGGAAAATTAGAAGATTTGGACCTATGTTTAACATTTCATTCTTTTCCACTCTGAAAGAGGAATCTTAATTATTGAAGGAAGTATTCCATGCTTACTAGGTCTTGGGAAATGTAGTGATTTATTTTATACAGAGCAAAAATCACCTGGGGAATTAAACAAGATTTACTTTGCTGCAGAATTCTGGAGAAAATCAGCACAGGCAGACTCACAGCAGAGATAATAGCAACTTGGGGGCCCTTGAACAATTTGGGGGTTAGTGGCACTAACCCTCGCAAAGTTGAAAATCCACATATGACCTTTGACGCCCCTGAAACTTAACTGTAGTCATGTCTTGGTATCCATGGAGGACTGGCTTAGGTAGCCCATGGATACCAAACTCCAAAGATGCTCTAGTTCCTTATGGCCAGCCTTCATACGGAGGGTTTTAATCTGCAGATACAACCAAACCACATCTTTGGTTGGTATTAGAACCACATAGGAGACAGTCCACATGTAAGTGAACCTGCACAGTCCAAACCTGTGTTGTTCAAAGGTCAAATGAACTCTTCAATCACAGAGAAACAAATTTGCAGATCACCCAGTTGTAAATAAGACTGAGTGAAAGAGGGTCACATCAGCTCTGGAATTGTTTACTCCCTGCAAGTAAAACCTTCTGAAACTCCTAAGAGCACTGTGCCCATTGTCTACTGGGGGCATGACCTGGGCCCTTCAACTGAGCCAAGACATTTTATAAATGCTTGATAATGATGGCAGAAGGCAGTACTGGTAGCACATGGGAGCACGATTATACTCCTTATTAGCAGTCTCAGGCTAATGTAGCCTCATCTGTGTATTTTCTAAATCTTAGAGCAATGGAACTAGTATAAGAGCCAGACTTTCTTGTGGGTCCTGCTAATCAAACAATTATTTCATTTTGATTGCAATAAGTGCTAGGTGAAAGGTGAACTTGATAACCACTATACTATAGAAATACCCCCTGATAAATACTATGAAGGAGCAATTCAGGTGCTGTGAGTTGCATTATTACAAGCCAACTAAACTGTGATATCAAGGAAAGATCTTGGAATAAGTGTCATTTAAATGGACTCTTGAAAGAAGGGTGGGCAGTATTTAGCTTGAGAAGGGAATGAGTGATGTGGAATCTTAGAAACTGAGCAAGAACATTCAAAGTTCTGCACTAGTATTTTTTTTAAGGGGTTACAAGGTTTGACAAAATATCCCTTGCAGTAGATCTGGCCTCTTCTATACTCAATTTAAAATAGTGTTCAATGCCGGGAGTAGAGAAGAACATTTGAAGAGGTTAAATATTGTTGGACAAAGTACAGAGTAAAATCAATAAACATTATGGTTAAGAGCCTGGGAATGAATGCCAAATAGACCTGGCTTAAATCACAGTTTCGTACTCACTAGCTTTGTGACCTGTGACAAGTTACTTTTTTAACCTCTCCAACCCTCATTTTTCTCACGTGCAAAATTTGGGGAACTAATGTGAGTATCCACTGTAAGTACCAAGTGGGACAATAGATTTCAGCTGTTTAGCACTGTGTCAGATCACAAGAATTCAGGCAGGTACAGAAAGTGTGCAGGTTAGAGATGGCTGAACAGAAGGGCACAATGGATGGGTGATATATTCTCTCGGTAAAGATCTAATCTATGTATATAATCAACTTAGTAAGTATGTAAAACTGCCCTTCAAGTTATTTGATTTTCCCTTAGAGCAGGCGTATTCTAGGACTGCCGTACCAACGTGGCATACCCTGTGTGGCTTAAAACAGCAGAGATCTAGCCTTTCATAGTTGAAAATCAAGGTATTAGCCAGGCCCTGCTATTCCTGAGGATCTGGGTAGGATCCTTCTTTTCCTTCTCCTGGTGGTGGAGTCCAGCCTTGGTGTTTCTTGACTTGTAGCTCCAATGCCAGGCTCTGCCCTGTTCTCACAAAGCATTTTAGGGGGATGCTATCTCTACCACTTTTCCTCTTTTTATGAAGACACTTCTCATGTTGGCCTAAGGGCCATGCTAATGACCTTATTTTTAACTTTTAACCCATTTTCCAGTAAGCCCATTCCAAATTATCAAAGTCCATAGATACCAGGAAGAGATTGTTCACCAACAGCAAACTGGGCTCTTCTAATCATAAGTGACTGAGATGCCCCATGATTTTAGTTCCTAGAATTTGAGATGGGCTAGGATTCTATTAGGGTTCTGGGACCTTTAAATGTATTTTTCTCAATCTAAAAGTCTTCCTGAGGATAATGTCAGACCTTGACAAGACTTTGTTGTCCCTTATGATAAGGAAAGGAAGTTGGAGAGATCTATACACTAGGAGAAATTACTCACAGTTGATAACACAGGATGATATAAAACATAGACTTTTAATCTCATTTTAGTGGGTGCTATTGGAAGAGTCATGATCTCTTGATTTTTGTTTTTTTTGTTTAAAGAGTAAACCCAAATTATAGCTTTGAGTATTTCTGCATTGATGGGTGCTCCTGTTTTCCTGATTCCTTTGTTCCATCAGTGTCCTGGTGTTTATTTGTGGAGTTGAAAATACAGTCAAAGAATTTGCTTACTCTCCTGCTCCTGGTTGTATGCACAACCCTTGCAAAAGTTCAGATTTCTGCCAATGCCCTCATCCATGTGGTCTGAGGGTGGGGGCCTCCCTGTCTGCCCTGTGTAAAGCAGGAATCAGTAAGGACATATGAGGACAAAATGGTGCCGTCATTCTGCAGCCAGGACCATTTTGGGGAATTTGGGGCCACCATTCAACAAGCAACAGGGTGATTTGATCTCAGTCTTCCTCATTGAGCCTCAATAGGTCTGTTAAAAATAAAATGTCTCCTTCAAGTCCTACTCACAGGCAGAGTCTCATTTGACCTCAAACCAAAGGGCAAAGTCTTTTCTCAATAGATTAGAGAGACTTATATTTGGCTGGGGATTTTCAAGTTATTTATTCTCCCTCAGTGCAGATATTTTACCGGGAAGGACAATAGTGGCTTCAGTTGAAAAAATGACTCCAATATGTGTTTCCTTAGGAAAGAAAAATCATTGCATGTCAGGAACTTGAAGATGTGGTCCCGAGGCAGAGATTTTCCCAAGGATTCCCCTATAAACATGATATGAGAAGACAATGCCATTCCAGCTGGTCAGCTGTGTTCCACTGGGGAAAGATTTTTTCATCCTGGAGACGTAAGCCTGTGGGTTGACTAGTTTACTTAGCTTGAATGTTTTAAAGTCAGAAGTTGAATTCAGGAAGGAATGGTAGTAGGAGGCTTTAAAATATGGCTGTTGGTTTAATGAGAAAAAAGAAGAAATCCAGCCTTTTCTTTATCCTTGTCTCAAATCCTTACCAGTTTTTTAAGTCAGATGAGCAAAAAACAATGCAGAATATAAAAATAATCATTGTAATGATGAATATGGCTAGTGTTAAATTATGAATAAAATAATTCACTTTATTTTTTTTAAAGATTTATTTATTTATACATACAAGCTGGGGTACAAGCCAGAGGCGTGGGGCAGCGAGAGGGTTCACCAGAGACAGAGCGGGGAGCAGAACAGGCAGATGGACGGAAATACACTGCTGAGGGGAGCATCGGGTGAGGTAGGAGAGGTCTGCCGCGCCATGTGGGAATCTCCAAGGCTGGGTGTTGAACTCGCGCTGCCGCTGCCGACAGCGCCACAGCGTAGACCCAGAATTAGCTTTATTTTCAGTAAAAATTATATAAAACCATTAAGTTTCAGAAAAATTAGAGGAAAGTAATAGAGGATATGTAAGTGAAATAATTAAATGTCAACAGATCTGGAAGCTCTTTTAGACTTTTCAAAATGCTAAAAGTTAATAAAATTTAGGTAAGTAGAACACTTCTTTTCTTAAAAAAAAAAAATAATAGCAAGAACGGAAGTCTGTGAGTTCAAATTCCAAAGACCACATGGAGGCAAATCAAATCTTTAGATAAGGCGGCTACAGATGTCCCACTCACTCGGTGACCCTCACTAGACTGAGAATTCTTGAAGGCTTCCTTGATTGGCTTTCGATCAGTATCTTTAGGAGAGAATTCCTTGGTCACTGTCCGTTTCCCCTTGTATTTACTAGAAAATACTTCTCTTCCATTCCAGGATTTCTTACTTGCTTTAAAAGGCAAGGTTGTTTTACATCTGCTACTATTATTGATGTATTTTGTCATTTATTGTTATTTTTGTTATGATTAGTAAGTAGTAACAGGGTTTGTATTCCCCTTTTATAGATGAAAAACTGAAATTGAAAGGGGTTAAGTGATAGATTGCAGGTAATATAGCATATTAGTGGAAGACTAGAAATCAAGTATCTGACACTTAACCCAGTGTCTCTTCACAACGACATATTCACAGAATCTTGTAAAGCTTTTATATATGTTGAAACTAAAGTTCCCAGAAAATACTAATTAAAATATTATGACGTTTAGGAGATAGGGTTTTGTGTCAGGAGGATGGGTGGAGAATTGATAATCTGGGAAGAAGTTTAATGTCATTCTCAAACACCTCAGTAAATCCTGACAATACTGCTCTGACTAGGAAGGAACCCCTTTCCTATTTCTTTAGTTGGTGAAAGGTTGTGATAAAGCAAAAAGGTGGGTGACATTGAGCGTAATGTAATTAGGGATCTTTAGTGCCCCTTTTTCGAGTCCTCAACTATTTCTACCTTTTGTCCCCATGTTGAGAAAAACAAAAGACATCTTGGGGGAAAACTTCTGGATATAGCCATCCAAACTCAGATGATTATTGTTGTTACCTGTCCTTGATTTGTGGCTTCTTTGGCTTGTTCTGGGGTTCTCACCCTCCTCATAGTAATTTTGCAAGCACAAGGCTGATTTAGGGAAGTTTTGGGTTTGCTTTTTGGGTGTAATCTCAGTTTCTGGGACTAGGAATCATGAACTTCCCTATATCTGCAACAGAATCTATCCAGAATTTATCCTCACCCCAAGCTTAAAAATAGAGTCCAGAAGTAATAGCCGAATTAGCTTTTCCTGGGATGAGCAATGGTGAGCTGTACTTATCACAGGGCACCCCAAGTCTTGATTAGCAGTCATTTAGAGAATAGTGTTATATGTCTCAAAGACACCTAACTTGGCATATCTAAATGTTGACCTGTGGTTTAACTGGGTTGTCCAAAGTCCCGAGTGTCTGGGGTAGGATTGTGGGTTTAGCAAATAAAAATACAACGTGCCCAGTTAAATTTGAATTTCTGGTCAATCATGTATTTAAAAAATATTGTATGCCCCATATATTGCTTAGTACATATACACATAATAATTAAATATAGGATTCTCCCACTATCCAGATTAAAATGTTACTCTTTGGTATCATGTGGTATGTTGTTTTTGGGTCTGAAAGCCCTGTTACCATTAATTCATATGCAAAAATGGAAATGTTCGACAACTTTTCCATATGAATTAATTAATGATAGTGGTGTTCTCAGACCCCCAAAATGGCCTACCAAATAACACCAGATAGGATTGTTAACTTCCAGGTAGTAGGGGAAACCTGTATTTGGTGTTTATCAAAGTACAAGTTTAACTGGATGTCCCATAATTTTTTTGGGAAACCTAGTGTGGAGACAAATTCCAGATTTACCTAGAATAACTCTCAGATCAGAAGGCAGGTGACTTCACCTTTGTCATAGTAGGGCATCTACCAGCAGAGGAAAAATTACTTGAGAATGACTATCTTGTTTTGTAAAACTTCATCCATAAAAAAGAGATTGAGAAACCTTCAATACAGTACAGTATTCTGAATTCCTCTCCCCTTTAATTATTGAGTATTATCTAAATAGTTTTTTTTTCTTTTTTTAAAAGATATATCCTGCCTTAGACATGCAGAGGTAATCCTTTGCAAGGGAATATTTTATATTAATGAGATAGCTCTGTTTGACCTTAAGTTAGGGAATAGAAATCTTTTGATGATAGCAAATAGAAAATGAACACACAGAGACGTGATTTTGAAAAGTGGAAGAAACTTATCCATGCCATATGAAGCTCAAAAATTATTCTTAAAGCCAGGGATATAGTCTTTCCTCCTTGTTGTTGCCATTGTAGGTTACTTTTGTAGGCACTGGCAGTTTTAGAGTACAGTTTACCCACAGAGACTTTGTCCCTTTTGAACTTCCAGCATTTATACTGGTTTGTTCTATTGCAATTAAAGTCTCCTGCCACTTTATCCCTTGTTCTTTGAAGCACACAACAGCCAGCAAAAGCAAAGGACTTTGAATTTTCTCTTTTCTAAAACCATTGCACCTTTGGAAGAGAGTGAGTGTAGGTGTTTTTATTTTCCAACTTAACACTTTTCTCCTGGGTACTAACATCTCACAGGGAATTATTAGCATCATATCCAGCCCAGCTTATGCCTAATTTTGAACTGAAGTCAACCTTTGTTTTACTCTGGCACCCCTCTTCTTGTCATTCATTTGTCAATGATTCTGTACTTTGAAGGGGCATTTTCAAAGTATGTGTACCTCTCCCAGCCTCCCTGGCATTCTGGAACATTCCCCTGGGAAAATACAGTCTCCTGTAGTGAGGTCTCGGTGATGGGAGTATGCAGAGTATGGGAATGGTTCAATAATACAAGAAAAGATGATTGTGATTCCCTGATTAGCAAGGAAAGGTACAGAAGAGCAGAGTATCATATTGTAGAGTGCAGGCTGATCATGGAATGTCTGGATTCCTGATGCTGCGAGACCTACCACATTTTCTGGTTTTGGTTGATGGGCGTTATTTTTCAAGCAGAAAAAATGATTGAGGTGGAATGCACGGGAGGGTGACCAGAATATATTTAAACAGTTTCATTAGATTTTATGAGTCTGCTTGAGGCATGGATCCAGCTAATGGAGAGCTCTTAATCTCAATAAAACAATTGATATACTCATGTCTTCAAAGGAAAAGTTAAATTTTATACTTTTCAATCAAAATTAGAATTTTAGTGAGACACTACAAAACTAAAACTGTTGATAATTTAGATATGTATTAATTACTTACATCTCCAACAGATCTGACTATAAAATTGGAAAATCATAAGGTAACTGACTGGATGATTTTAATCGGTTGATTGAATATCAACCACTGAAGTGGTACCTGACTGTGTTAATGATTGAGCAATAACTTGCGGGTTTTTTTCCTCTTCCTTTTCAAATTCAAAACAGAAAAATATCTTCTGCAAATTATAAGTGGGCCATTAAATACATTTTGAGTCTTGCTTTGAAGGAGGTGTGTGAAATTTTAGGAGCTCTGTCTTTGTTTATTATCTGCTTGTGGAGCAAAGGGTATAAGTCAGAAGCCAAAGTAATTTGTTTGTTTCGTTTAGAGATAAGGGAATCATGAAGTAAGAAAGTCATATATATGTCTCCCCAATGATATTTGACTACTATAAAATGAGAAGTTTTCAATCTACCTTTCATTTTGGTCATTCTTGATATAAGAACTAAGGAATATTTTAAAAAGTCAAGCTTCATGAGACCCCATCAGCCATGCACCATGCCTTTCATTGGCATTTGCCAATGAAAACCAAAACCAAAAACCAAAAGTCTTAGTGAATGAATCAGAGTTACATAGTTACAATGGTGGGAAAACAAAAGTCTTAAATAGAGATGTTCACAATAAAATAGCTCATCACAATCTGCCTCTTTATTGCTTTCTGACTCTGTCCCTGTTAAACTTTCACAGATAGTCATTGCTCCAGTTGTACTAAATTATTCTGGTCACCCAAATTTGTGCAAAGCTAATTGTCTCCTAGGAGGCCTCATCTGCTTCCACATTTGACTAGCTAACCACTACTTTCTCTTCTGGGAAACTTTCCCCTAACTCATTAGATGAACTTCTATGGCTCACCTCTTAGTTTCTTTGGCAGTTCTACATACTTCTGTCACCATCTTACCATACTCTCTATGTTAAATGCCTCACTGGATGACATCTTCTTGAGTACAGGAATTTTCACCCATTTGAATTTGTATAACCATAAAAGCAACAGTTAACATTTATTGAGTACTTATAATAAGTAGGTACATTTCCAAGGTGTCTTTTTTTTGTTTGTTTTTATTCATTTCTAAGCACAATACCTGGCACAGAAATACTCAATAAGTAGTTTTTGGTTGATTGTTTGAAATAATGTACACATACAAGAATGAGTGCTAGAATGTTGGCTTCAGTTTTTCCCAATACAGAGATTTGGGTGGATTCTATGGTTGACTATCTAATACCCAGATAGGTGGACATGGACATGAAGAGCTCTTTGGTTCCCCTTCTCCTGTAGGTATTTGAATGTACAAATTGGAAAGTCAGTAACATACCCAAACCTTATGATGTGGCTGCAACTATGTAACTTGGCTTAGAAAAACCAGATACTCAGGAAGAAGACCCTCCTTATATTAACATCATGGTTCCTTGTAGGAATTTCCTAAATAAACTGAAACTGTTTCATACCTGGCCAGACTAATAGAGATAGGTAGAAATTTTACATTCAAAAACTCATGCCAGTTTCTTCATGTCTGTAAGGTCTTGTGTGTTAAGTACAGTTATTCATTTTCCTTCTTGCCCTTGGCTCTCTGTATTTCAGAGAGATAATGTAGTTGTAATGTGTATAAAAATGTATAAAGAAGGGTCATATTTATAAGATAATGTTTATGTGTCATTGGACATAGATCCTTGACCCAAATATCCAGTGTCATTTTTTCTTTCTATAGCTAACAAATGAAGCAGAATAAAGGAAATCGTGTTGGTGAAAAGCAGCATACATTTGAAACATCATTCATATGCTGTGGTAGTTAATAGTATGATATAGCAGCAATAATAATAATAATAATAATGAAAATTTCAACTGAAGATAAGTTTAAAAATTTTGCTGACTTTGCTTAGAACCAGACTCAGTGGATGGGCTCCAGCTGGGTGGTCCACGACCCCTGAAATCATGTGCAAAAATCTGTTTATATTTAGGACAGCAGGTCTGAGGGTTTTCTCAAAGTCAAAGGGATACATGTTTTTCATATGATTAAGAACCACTGCTATCAAGTAATCTTAGCAGTCCGGCCCTCAGAGTTCTGAAAGATGGGTTAGGGATCCCATATTTAAAAAGTATTAACTTCAAAGGCAAAATTCAGTAAGTTAAATAAACTGCATGCTCAGGTGGTCCTGGTCAGGTCAAAGGTTAGTCAATCACATGTTAGAGTGTTTTCTTTGTTTTCTGTGCTGTGGCAAAATAGCCTATGTCTCTTTCTGCCCTTGCATCCTATTTGAGTTTTGGAGATTAAGATAATGAGAGGGTTTCCTTTCTAAATTGGGCTTTATTGGAAACAAAGAATTCAGAAGCTATCAGGTAGCTTCAGGATCTGTCTCTAGTGATAAAAAGGAAAGTTTATAATCATGGATTCTGTGATGGTGAAGAGAAACCATTCCATAAACTGGAATTGTATCATGACTTGATAGTTAATGGTGACAGTTTGGGTGGTCACCCAGAGTCATAGCATTTTTAAATTTTTCTTGTGACTCATTAGATAAGTCAGCACTTAAATTCTTGCTGTAAAACTCCATCAAATTATTTTTTGTTTAGGGTAGGTTAGGAGATACAGATACCTTAAAAGTATACCAATGTGGGCACTGAGCTGACTCCAAGGTAAAATAATTGATAAATTAATGTTTATAGGTGTATCAGAATGAGGATTTCTAAATATCACTCTAAGAGCTCAAAAATCAAAATGATCTATAAGCCATTTTATTAGCTAAGAAATTACTGTTTATCTTGTGTTGCTAAAATACAAAGCAAATTGTTGAAATTTTTTATTCTCGATAAGGATAACCTCACACCTGGGAGGATTTGATTTAAGTTCTCAGTGGTTCTCTCCTGAGAGTTTAACATTCAGATTCTTAAGAAACCTTAAATGCAAGTTTTTTTGAGGTACTGTAGAGTAAATGAGAATTGTCAGGTTTTTCCACCCTCCCCTCAATGATGGACTTCTGCAGGCCTACAGGCATGCCTGATGGCGGGCACCTGAAGCAGGGTGTGGGCCTGTGTGAGTGGGCACACCTGGGCCAGAGACTGGGCTTATAAGCAGAGGAAGCAGCAGCGGTTGGTGTGGTGGCAGTAGAGCGTCAGCAGAGAACATAGCGTGGAGCTGAGGACTGTTTGGGGTGTAGCAGAGAGGCCACGAGACACCGCTAGAGAGCCCAGAAAGCATGAAGATTCCCGGGCCCCGTTGCCTGCCCTGTACCTGGTTGCCTCTCTACAAGAAACCAATAAAAAGCCACTGAGGGCTCCAGAACTCCTTCCCTTTTGACCCGTTCCCGCAGCTCCATTGAGAACCTGTGCTTCCCTGAGTCATCCTGCCTTTCCAGGTACCATTGGTATGTGATTTAAAAGCAGAGTATCATACATTCAAGTGTTGCTGCCGTACCTCACCCACCACCAAAATACCCATTGTCTCCACTATGGTGCATTGTACTCCTTCCCCACTTTGTTCTTTCCCCTCCCCTTCTTTCTTCCCTTTTTTAGCCTCAGATCTATAGTCAGATTTCTAGGGTTTATTATTAATTTGGCTTTTATATAGCCCTTTATTTTGTTTCTCTATATTCCCAAATAAGGACACCATTTGATATTTGTCTTTCTCTTTCTGACTTATTTTTCTTAGCATAATCCCCTCCATTTCCATTCATGTTGTCACAGATGGCAAGATTTTATAAGTTTTTATAGCTGGGTAAGATTCCGTGTGTGTGTGTGTGTGTGTGTGTGTGTGTGTGTGTGTGTGTGTGTATCTCACATGTTCCTAATCTTATCTGTCTTTGGACAGTTAGGTCGTTTCCATAACTTGGCTATTGTGAATAGTGTTGCAATGAACTTAGGCATGCATATATTCCTTTAAATTAGTGTTTTTTATACTCTTTTAAAAAAAGATTTATTTTTATTTATTTATGCATGTAAGAACTGGTGTGTAGGCCAGAGGTGCAGGAGGTGAAAGCATTCACCAGAGACATAGTAGGGAGCAGAATGGGTGGACCTGCTAAAATACACCACTGAGGGGTACAATGGGTGAGACAGGAGAGGTCTGCTTTGCCGTGTGGGTCAGCTCCCTTGCTGGGGATCGAACTCATGCTGCAGTTGCAGGCCACAGCTTGATAGTGCTGAGACTTTAACCTCTGTGCCACCAGGGAGACCCATGTTTTTATACTCTTTGGGTAGATACCTAGGAGTGGAATTGCTGGATCATATGGTAGTTCTATTTTTAATATTCTGAGAGACCTCCATACTTTTTTCCATAGGATCTGCTCCAGAGTCCCACCAACAGTGTTTGAGGGTTCCTTCTTCTCCACATCATTGCAAACACTTGTTTCTGTTTTTTTTTTTTGAAGATTTATTTATTTATGCATACAACTGGGGGTGTATGCCAGAGGTGTGGAGTGGTGAGAGGATTCACCAGGGACAGAGTGGGGAGTAGAACAGGCAGATGGACTGAAATACACTGCTCAGGGGAGCAGCGGGTGAGACAGGAGAGGTCTGCTGCACCATGTGGGAATCTCCCTGCCTGGGGATCGAACTCCTGCTGCAGTGGTTCTGGATAGCTTCATAGTGTTGTGCTTAACCCATTGCACCACCAAGGAGGCCCTGTTTCTGTTTCTGGATTTTTTTTTTTTTTTATGCTATGTGTCATTCTCACAGGTGGTGTCTCATTGTGGTTTTGATTTGCATTTGCCTAATGATAGATGATGAGCGTTTTTGTCATGTGCCTATTGACCTCTGTAAATCTTTGGAGAAGTGCCTATTTATTCTTCTGCCCATTTTTTTTGATTTGGTTATTTGCTTTCTTTTTGTTGAATTGTGTGAATTTTATTTTTTGTTTTTTTTTGTTTTTTTGGGTAGATCTTGGATATTAGCCCCTTACCAGATGTATGGTGTGCAAATATTTTCTCTTATTCATTAGAATGTATTTTTGTTTTGGTGATAGTTTATTTTCTGTGCAGAAGAATTTTAGTTTGATATAGTCCCAATTTATATTCTATTGTTTTTCTTGCTGTTGAAGATAGCAAAGATATCACAAAAGCCTATGTTATGGATTGTTGCTTATGTTTCTTCTATGTATTTTATGACATCCAAGTCTCTTATCTATTTTCAGCTAATTTTTGTTTATGGTGTGAGATAGTGGTGTAATTTTTTTCTTTAGCATGTGGTTGTCTATTTTTCCCAACACCATTGTTGAAGAAACTTTCCTTCAGTGTTTTTTCTTGACTCCTTTGTCATAGATCAACTATTCATATAAGTGTATGTTTATTTCTGGGCTCTCAATTCTATTTCATTGTTCTGTATGTCTTTTTGTTCCAGTACTATACAGTTCTGATTATTATGGCTTTGCAGTGTAGTTCCAGGTTAGGGAGTATGATACTGCCATTATTCCTCTTTTTTTTTTTTTTGTCATCAGTATTGTGTTGGTTATTCAGTGTCTTTTGTGATTCCATATAAATTTCAGTAATGTTTGTTCTATTTTTTCTTGGAAAAATGCCATTGGGACTTTGATAGGGATTGCATTGAATATATGTATTGCTTTGGGTAAGATGGTCATTTTCATATTCCCTTCCAGGAGCAAGGAATATCTCTCCATTTCTTTATGTCTTCTGTTTCCTTTAATAATGTCATATAGTTTTCATAGTGTATTTCACCTCCTTTGTTAACTTCGCTACCAGGAATTTAATTTTTTACATGCAACTTTTAAAAAATATGATGTTTACCTGCTCTGTGACGTAGTTGCTTTTCACACAGTAATTTTATGGTGCAGAAAAATATTTAAATACTGCATGAAATTTGTTAATGCTGTTAACTGTCAAAATACTATTGAAAAGTACATAAAGAAACTCGCTCATGGATCAATCAATGCAAAAAGAAAATTAACTAGTATTTTAATTCTGTGCTACATTAATAAAATAGGACAATAAAAGAAGAAAGTGAGTGATGATGGGCAGTCTTGAAGGCTACTTCTAGATTCTTGATTTTCAGAGTTCTGTCATTGGAAACAATATAATGCTATGTTTCACTCCATCCAGGGCAGCCATTTAAGTTTAGATTAGTGTAACACTTTTTATCTGAATAAGGAGTTGCTTATTGATAATTTGTTGCTTCATTCTTTATGTTAACAAATCAGCTAAAGATCTACTTGAGTAGATCTACTTGAGCATTATTATCCTGCAAGGACTGCACTTTGTTCAGTGATAAATATTCAGCTAGAGTGAAAGTAAGAAAAGAATTAGAAGAATTCCCAGTCTTTATTTTCTTCATATGTCATCTGTGTATATGCCATTCCTTTACTTAAAGACAAAATGAAGATGTACTGTCTTACTGATTTGTTGTGCTAGGTTTCTGTTCTGCCTAAGAATTTACTTCTAGAGCTGCCATATTAAACTCATCTCAACCTGTTGCTAGTCAGTCTGTCATGCCTCGGGTTACTATAATATTGAGACAAGAGCCCTACATTATATCTTTATCAATTATTTTTTCCCAATGGTTGGTTATTTCTTTCTAGTTTTCCCTAAATCTGCTAAAAATTAATAAGCTTTCTATTCAAGGCTGATATATTGACCCTGCTTTTTTTCCAATGGTTTTAAATGACTTCTTTGCTCTTCTCAAGGTAACCTTGGTGTTATTGTTACGTTTGTTCATTTACAGTATTTTTCCCTGCAGCAACTATCTCTATTGATTTGTCAGTGGCCTTTGGTTCTATGAATTACAACATATTGCTATTTGAATGTTCCTCAATTTGGCAAAGTTTAACTACAGTGGAGTAGTTCTCAGGCTACATTAATGAAAAGCCCCAGTCATTTTGTTTAATGGTGTTGAATCTGAGGTGAAAATGTTATACACTCAAAGTTACCTCAGGAGCTAATTATGGCACTTTTTACTTTTTCAGTTTTTATTAATGACCTGCCAACATCATATAGTTCACAAAATGCTCTGAACATGTACATGCTGATGATATGACCTCAGACCCAGCAGAACTCGGGCAACATGAAGGCATTGTGTGTTTAAGTCAGAGACTTGCTAAGTGATGCTCACAACACAGAGAGACGTTTTATTAATAATATATAGGCTCAAGATTCTACCATGCACAGAGCAATCTTGGGCAATTTTATATTCACCTACTTTGTAAATGGAAATAAAACACAAATAGCTGAAATAGATTGATGAAACATGTATCTGGATCTTCATATACAATCCTATTTCCATATGAACCACAGCAATATTTTAGTTGATAAAACCATCACATTTTGGAACTAAGCTATTTTTCACCAAAGAATTAAAAAAATATATATTGCTTCTTAATACCTATCTCACTGAATATAAATATGAAGGTAAACTCTCTCCAGAGCTTCCTTTTCTGAAGTTGTCACCTATCAAGTGGCAAAATTTCTCCATAATGACACAGGATTCTTTGCGACTATCTTGCTAATTACAATTTTGTATTCATTCATTTTCTAAAGCATAGATAAAACTGGGATGCACACAGGGTACAGTCCACAGCTTTGGAGTAACTTCTCAACTCACAGGAATTCCTTTGTGCTTCCTCCTTTGTAGAGGGGACAGAGTATTAGTATAAATTACTTCTCCATACTTCTCTTGGACCAAAGGAATCTGGTCTGCACAGGCAAAGAGAACAAACAAGTCTGGGTGGATGACTTCAGTGTCTGGGTTTTCAGTGTATTCTGGGTTCATAACTTAGGTTTGAAGAACCTCTTCAGAATAAACTCTTGTCCACAGAAACTGTGCATGTACTAACTAGTGACATTGAGATAAGTGGATCACAGCCTTTGTCCTTGAGGGCCTTATATTCCAATGGACTAGATAGTGATTAAGACCATGCATGTTTGAGCAAAGTTTCCTGGTTTCAGATCCTGGCCTACTACTGCCTGGCTGAGTAACACAGGGAAGTTGCTTATTCTCTTTGGCTTAAGTTTCCTCATGAAACTGAACATGGGATCACGATCACACCTACCTCATGGAATTACCAAGGGTTAAATTAGTACTTGGAAGGAACTTTCAGAAGTGACACTTAGAATGTGCTAAATAAATGACTATGATTGCTATTAAAGAGATAGCATCCTACGATAAAGTTAGCACTATAGAAATAAAAGCAAAACCTTCTAAGAGCACAGGAGAAGAATCATTCAATCCTGACTTAAGCAAATGCTGATGGGATTAAAGAGAACCTCATGGAAGAGATAATGTTAAAAAATAAGTCACTACTACACATTTACTATGTTGCTGATACTAACTGAGCCCTTTGAAGATCTGATCTCATTAAATCCTACAGCACTATTCTGCAAGATGGCTTTACCCATGTCCCAAAACCAGGTGATGGTAGAATTGGGATGCAGCTGGAAGCAGTGCTAGAGTCACACCAAGGTTTAAGCACACAGCAGCCACTATTCGCTATTAGCCGCTATAGTACATCTCCTCCCTCCCTGAGCCCAACTTGAAAGAATCCATATGAATTTGCTGGTTGAAGAAGGGGGCTAGACAGAGAAGAATTTCAGTCAGAGGGAAAAATACTTGCAAAAGTAGAGGTGTGAAGTGTGTGAAAGCAAGGGCCACATGGTAAAGGGTCACTGGAACATGCTGGAGGGTCTGGTTTTGTGCTTGTGAAGAGTGGGGACCACTAATGAGTTTTAGAGACACTGAGAGAAGTCATAGGACCAGATTTGCAGCCAAGAGAAAGAAATGTCAACAAGAACGGTTCTTGATGCCTTAAGAGGGGGCTAACCTTTGGGGAGGCCTGTTGCATCCGTGAGGGCAAGACATGAGAGCCTGAGGTAAAGAATGCAAAGGAGCAGAGTGGGAACTACAGACCTGAGAGGCTCTTTTTAATGATAGATTGAAGGGAAATTGACGACTGATTGAAAGAAGGAGGAAGCTGAGGGTGACTCAGGTCTTTATCTCGGTGGCTGATTATGAAAGTAATGAAGATGATATGTAGGAGAAGTTTATTTAATTCCCATATGAAGATTTGCTGGCTAAAACCAGTGTCAAGAAATAGCAAAACTTCTAAAGGAGACATTTAGGATATGAGGGAGCATTTTTACAGATTTAAACTTGACAATGGAAACTTCTATTGTCTGTAAAAAGAGTAAAGGAGAAACCGAAGGTACTAGCACCTTGGAAATTTTCCAATTTCCATTACTGGCTCTTAGAGGGTCAGTAGAAATGGCAAATATGCATAACTTTCAATTACAGTAAAAGCTCACTGATTTGGATTAATTGAGGTAAAGGGCAGCCTGACTAAATAAAAGTCTGATTTACAGAAAAAAATTAAATAAACTCAGTTTGATTACTTTTAAGTATTTTAAGCTAGGATGACTATTTTCTATTGAAAGTAAGAGAATGTTTTGTTAATTGTATGAAAAGAACCTATGCTTCAGGGCAATTATGTTTATTATTAATTCATTTAGTAAATGTTTCGTGCCCACCATATACCAGGCAATAGTGAACATAAATGATGATAATGTCATAATCTTGTGATGCTTTTATAATAGTCATTCCCCTTCTTTTATTATAAGTCCAAATCTTGAAAAGCCTTGGATATCTACGAATTTTGCTTTAGGAGGAATTGCTTTGTAAGCCTTTGCTTGTTTTTGGACAGTAGAAAGTTCACAATTAGTGAAATGGAAACTTGAAAAGAATCTCCTATTGGTTTATATGCTTCCGTCTTATGAATCTTCCATCCATCTTCCTCCCTGGCCTGGGCACAGGGAGTTTCTAAAATGTAAATCTGACCCTTTTGGTTCCAAATTTCATCTTCATCATCTACATGATAACTTTCAAACAAGTCCTCGGACATGAAATTTAAGACTGGTCCTATCACAGTCCTTTATCTCTGTGTCCCTAACTTGCTTCACTTAACCTGTTGCTCTCTGCTCTGTGTTTCTGTATATATTGTTGCATCTGCTTAGAAGTCCCTTCACATTTTATGTTTGAACTTCTATGCATATTTCAGAATTTTGGTCAGGAGGCACATCCTCTGTCCTTTTCTTCCTGGACATAATGACTGAGCCTTTCTTTTTTACTCCCGTGATTTTGCTATTGCATGTATCATATCATATGAGCATTTGTTTATTTGTTTAAATGTTTCTTTCCCCAACAAGACAATAAATTGTTGAATTCCTTGTTTCTGTGCTGTCAAGTACAGCATCAGACACAAAGTAGATATTAATAAGTATTTACTGAACCAAATTGAACAATGTGTTCTTAGTGTGGATTTTTATCAAAGGTTCTGGGTTTGCCTTTTCATCCTGGCTTCTGCTATTTCAATTTGCTCTTATTTATTAAAACAAAATATTGGTCCTCATAGTAGGAGGAAGGGGTAGCTGGTAAAATAAAAAAACAGGTAATATTATTTCATGTTATAAATTTGGGTTGAAAAGTATTCTTTCCTGTGTTTTACACACACACACACACACACACACACACACACACACACACACACACACACACACTCCTTCCATCCCATTCCTGTTAACACTGTCTGTATATGTTCAAAGTCGAATCTACAGTTAGATGAGAACTTCTCCTGAAATCTCAGTGTCGTGGTGTATCATCAGAAGCTGAGAAGATTTCACATTAGGAGTCAGGCATATTTAAGTGCTCTAGTTAACATCCATAAATTCCTCCTACAGTTGATGCTCTATCAGCTTTCTCTGCTGTCCAACTCTCCCAGCAAATCTGACTTAAGGCATCTAACAGTAAGTGATTCCTGTGACAAGCAGAGAAGCAATTAATTAGATTGATGTATAAAGAGTCCCCTTCAAGTTGTCAATAACCATATTTATATCAGAATGCTATAATTTTGACAGAATTATTTGTTCTTTATGAAAATATGATGAAGCAATTTTCAGATTTCCAAACATGAATCAAAATTTTGAAAAAACACATAGATTCATATCCATACTCCTGCTAACTTTATTCCTTCTTAAGTAATTTCACATTTTGGGATTTGTGCTGGGAAATATTAATCAAATATTTTAGGAATATGTTTTCAAACATACTTTGCAGCCCAGTTTTGATTGCCAAAGCATTCTGATATGCCTTTACCATTAAATAGCTTAGTAACAGAGTTTGTGTAAACAGTTTTGATGTTTGTTGAAATAAAGTACAAAGAAATGGTGAAAAAATTTTTCTTCGTATCTATAAGAAAGTAATTTAGTAATTTGAGATTCTTCTAAAGTGTTATAGAATTAGTACATATGAGACTTTAACGCATACACATATATGTGTGTACACACACACAATTATAAGAGAAAAAAGCCTCAAAATAGTTCCTAAAACTAAGAGGAAAGAAGTAGTGAAATACACAGTAGGTGATTGTTCTGAAACTGTCCAATGTATATGAGGTATATCCCATAATTCTTTATATACAAATGACCTAGATGTTGATGTTTAAGGTAGTACATTTAATTAGAGATTTAAATGTCTTTGGAAACTTCATGAAGTTTTACTTAGGTGAACTCATTTTTTTTATCTTTAAAGAATTAGCAGAAAATAAGGCATTTTTATCAGCATTTTTGTACTCTGTTCAGAAACAATGATTATTTTACTTGGAACCTACTTTTTAAAAATGTTGACACCATCTTATATCACTGAAAATGATATACTTCATGGTGAAAAGCTTTTGTGAAAGACTCCTTCATCTTTGATTGCCGTGTAAATACATGTTGATCAATTTAGGAGGTCCATGGTGAAGAATCACAAGCTCTACAACTGATGACACTTGCCTGTTTGTATTACTACTCACCAAAGTTGTGTGATTACTAACATCACAGGATAGTAGAAGGAGCGAGTCCTCCACTGGCCTTTGTTTAAAGGACCTTGCAGCAGGGATATCCCTTAATGAGAGTCTTTGAAATTCTAGTTAATGCACAGATTCAATCTTACATTTCAAGTGTGTTGATACAGGGTGTCTTACCCTTTTGAAAGTGCGAAATGCATGAAATGATGTTATGTCCAGGATCCCTGCAGGTCACTCTATGCCACTTGATGAATGTCCATTTAAGAACAAGCAACAAGATTGGTTCTGGTAGCCCCAGCTCCTGGGGTGGAGCTGGGCCTTTTGATAGTGTTTGGATTCTTTTGGGTGTTGAGCTTCAGTGCAGAACCTGGTGAGCAGCTTCTTGGACTCCCCTTTTTGATTTTATGCCCATGTGAATGCATTATGTGTCAAGAAACTGCATTTACTTTATGAAGGTGATGCAGGTGGAGATGGTTTGGGATAATTCCCGGTTGGTCATGTTACCTAAAATTAGTGAAGAGAACACTTCCTACACCATTAGGCCCTATTATGCAATTCATAAAAAACTTATTAAATGCCTGTTATGTGAAGATCCAGAGATGCACGTTTAGGATTATGAAGTAAATGATCTGAAAAATTCTGGTCGTGAAAGTTCATGATCTGGAAGTCTTGTCTCATTAATTGTCCTTGTGGATCAGCCTTTTCCCCAGTGTCTTGTAATGCTAGAGCTTGGCTGACCTGGCTTTAAGTTAGATGATTACTGTAGGTACTCATTCATTCATTCATTCATTCACTTATTCATTGAATATCTAGCATGTGTAGGCACTGAACTAGTTGCTGAGACTGACTATAAAAGACTAACTGAAAAAATTTTTATGGAGAATATGATCAAGTATAACAAAGTAGTATGTGCAGCTACTCAATATGTAATTCTAATTCTTAATCAGCATTCAGACAGGTATATATGCAAAGGCAGAAATGTAACTAGCTTTCCTGATAATCTGTTTTCTCCTGAATTCTTTCTGACTCTAACTGATTTCTAGAGGCTCATCCTTTTGTTCTACTTACACTACAGATTTTAATATTTTTATGATTCTAGCTGTTATAGAATTCTTGACTGGGGTAGATAATCAGTTCACTCTTCCTGGCTTTCTCATTGTGACTTCTGCATTCAGCTCTTGGCATCAGACCTTAGTATCTGGACCTACCTCCTGTCTTATGGGCCTCTGCCCCAGGACCTCTTTGTGAATTCCCTCATCTGTGTTTTCTGTAAGGCTCAGGCTACTGGGGTTCTGCCATTGCACTCAGATAGTTTAGGGGGTTTATGCCAATGTGAGTGCACTTCTACAGATAGCTCCATATCAGTGTGATCTCAAAGTAAATGAGTGTATCTGTTATCTTTTGGCTTAATATGCAATTAACAACCAACCACAGCACACTATCAATAATAAAACAAAAAGCATTTACCTAGCTCATGAGTCTGTGAGCAGATATGGTAGTTCTGTTCTTGGCTGACTAGTCATTGGCAAAGCAGGTTAATTGATTTTTGTTGGGCGTTCTCACAGATTTGGACTGTAGGCCTGGACCCCTGGGCTGGCTCAGCCCTACTTCATGTAGTCTCTCACCTTCCAGCAAGCCAACTGGCTTTATTTTCATAACAGTGGCAGGGTTCTGAGAAAGGGAGAAAGCACACAAGGCCACTTAAGGCCTGGACTTGGAACTGAGACAATTTCATTGACCTTTTTTGGCCAAAATAAGTCACCAGGGCAGCCCAGAATCTAGGGGTAGGAAAATAAACTCCTTGTCTTGAAGGGAATAGCTACAAAGTGATAATTACAGGCAGTCTGGCTGGAGGACATGACCCTGTTTTCTTGCAATCCTTTTCTGCAATGAGTTGGTTTCCAACATTAAAGATTGTATTCCCTACAGTTCTGGCTTGAACTTGGGTAGGAGTGGGGATATGGGCTTGCAGTGGGTGGAGACAAGAGGAGGCCAATGTGCTATTTCTCCCCATCACTCAAGAAGGCAGCCTTGAAACCTGCTCAGAGAAGGACAGGAGGGAGTGAGGATGAGCAGAATAAATGAGGTCAGTGAAATGCATGTGGAGTATGAGGTATTCTTTCTACGTCCAGCAGAACCACACTGATTGTTCCCATTTTCTATCTTAGCTTCCATACCAAGAAGAAAATATCAGGAATATTCTTTTAAAAATTATTTTACAGGTATTTAGTATAGAACTGAGGTGTAGGCCAGAGGTGTGGGGGGTGAGAGGATTCATCAGAGGCAGAGTGGGGAGCAGAGCAGGTGGATTGACTGAAGTACACTGCTGAGGGGAGCAGCAGGCAAATCAGGAGAGGTCTGCTCCACCATATGTAGGGTCAGCTCCCTGGCTGGGTATTGAACTCAGGCCATAGTGGTGATAGTGCTAATACTTAAAACCTAGACCAGCAAGGAGACCCAGAATCAGGAATGTTCTGAGTGGCTTGTCTCCTGGAATTCTATCCATCCCCACCCTCTGGATGGCAGACACACCCAGGAAAAGAATATTGGTTATAAAAACCATTTCTCCACAGATACCTGACAGTGGACACCAATTTCTAGGCTTACACAAAGATACAAAAGATGGGGAGCAGAGAGTGTTCCAGAATAGCTATTTTGCACATTAAAAACACTATTGTGTCTTGTTTACTAAGCACACCTATTTGATTTATCTTCAGAAATAAAACTTTTCTCTTTGATCCTTTCAGTTATTCACGTTCACTGACTTGAAAATATAGTGGGTCAAATAATATTTCCTATTTTGTAATATCTTTTAAAGAGTTGCAATTTATCTTCAGGGAAGCATTGATACAGAAAGGTTTTGCTGAGAAGTCAAGTATATTTGCTCAGTCTTGAAGTACTATTGTTGAGTGATATGCACTTGCACCACATGATTTTTAGGATAAATGGCTTTGGGCTAGCTTCGCTTAGCAGTATTCTCTGAGGTCAGTTTACGGTGGTGTACTGTATTTATTTAATTCATTCTACTTAAGTCCAGTTCATTTGTGTTGCTTTGTAGTTTATTTACATCCATTTATGTTAGTATTTGGCTAATGTATTATTTACTCATGAAAGAGTATATCAACTACATAAACAATCCTTGCCTTGTCCTGAGAGAAATACATTTGATTTTCTCTCTGTGAGTAAGCTGTATAGCAGATGATACCTCAGAGTCAACAAAAAGCACAGCGATTATTTCACAGGTACACAGTGCAGAGAGGTAACAGTTTATCCTGCAACTTCCTGCCTTTTCCTCCCCTTGTGCTCGCCACCCTCAGAAACACCTGTGACTTTTATTTAACTTTTGACTAGCAGTTGTCAGGGTGTCTTAGACTTTTCAGAAATTGTTTGACAAAGCAATTCCTGACAATGAGTTGGCAAGGCGGCTTTCTTTTCTACTGTCTTGGCTTCTACCAGAGTGCTGCCACCAGATGGGGGACTGAAGGTGAAGCTTAGAAAAAGATACCTCCTTATGTGACCCCACAGAACTTGTCATATTTTTGGCCAAGGAAACTGGAGATGAAAGATGGAAAGACATGAAAGTGCAGCCATAGTCCAGGGGAAAGGCACGCGGTTGTGTTTGGCTGAAATACAGAATGATGGAGATAAGCCAGCACAGGTAGATCAGGTCTGTGCAAATCCTCTAGGAAGTGGGGAGCCTTCGAAGATACTTCTAGTAGAGCATTTCAATTTCTAGTGGCACTGCAGAGAAAAAGTTAAGAACTTTAAGAACAGGGAGAATAATTTTAAAAACTCTGTTGCAATAGACTAGACAGGGCAGAATTAAGGCAGTTACAAAGGTAGAGTTTGGTTTGTTGGGTTGGTTTTCTTTTGGGTCATTTTAGGATTGTCTGAACAAAATTTAGAGTTAAGGGTGACAGAGAAAGAAGTAGGTAATGACTTTGGAGCTTGGGTATGGTATTTTAATCTTGCTGGTGGAAATAGAATAAAGTAGGAACTCAAAGTCGAGATGGTTTGTTAGCAGAGAGAAGTGGATCCTGAGGGTCAGGAGAGAGGTCGGAGGTGAGAGCTATAGGATTTGGGGCTCATTGGTGTATGTGAGTATAGCTGAAGCTATTCTGTGAACCAGACTGTGCAGGGAGAAGGTGTGAAGGAGAATGGAAACACAGCCCAAAGGAGGCAGGGCAAAGGAAGAGAAGTCCACTGGAAGCGGCAGGAAAGGTGAAACAATTAAAGACAGTTTCTGATGGAAACTTCTTCGGAAAATTATTTCTGGATTGAAGTTGAGGACTTTATGCAAAATGAAATAAAGCACACACACACACACAAATGTTGTGGCATGATATCACCTATATATGGAATATTTAAAAAAAGGTAAAATGCATAGAAACAGAATAGAAAATCAGTTGCCAGAGGTTATGGATCAGGAGCCAGTGAAAAGTTGGTAAAGGTTAAAAACGTGTAATTTTAAGTTGAATAAGGTCTTAGGGTCTAAAATACAATGTGGTGAAGATAGTTGACAACTCTGTTGTACAATTGAAATCTGTGAGGAAAGTACAACTTGAATGCTCTCATGCTCACTCTCCCTCCCCAAGTTCATATGTGAAGTGATGAATGTATTAACTCAGTGGGAGAAATCCTTTCATAGTGTGTACATACATTACATCATCACACTGTACACTTTAAGTACTTTACAGCTTTGTCAATTGAACTCCAATAAAACCGGGGGAAAAAGGTATGAATATAATATGCTTATGTAGAGACTCAAATAGTATAGACAGTTTTTTTTTTTTTAAGTGAATGATTTACTCCCCCAACACAGTTGCTGGTTTTTACTTTCCAGGAGCTCACTGTTGACATTTCTTGTATATGCTCCCAGGAAATTTCTTTTCCATTATAAGTTGGGACATGCACATATGTACATGTCCATGTAAGAAGTTCCTTAAGCTCTGCACTGTGCTTCACTCATAGCGGCTAGCCCCGCTGTGCTTTTCTGACCCTAAATATAAGAGGCTGAGAAGTCCTTCTCGTGATCTGTGGATGATGCCACGAGGTCATCACGGGATCTCATCTCTGGCAGAAGCCTGATGTTTCTGTCCTCAGTCTACTTATTCCTAAATGACTCCAAGCCCAATATTTTATTTTACTTAGCACTTCTTTTCTGAGTATCCACGGCTGTGTGGGTGTGCCCTGCTTCTCACTGGTTGGCCCATCTGCTTTGTCCTGCACTTAACAGGACAAAAGAGTCACAGACTTTTTGACAGTTCTGTTTTCTTCCTTTCCTCACTTTCCACTTTCTAGGAGGGGAAATGGAGAGCATACAGATTTTTTTCAACAATGATATGAAGTATGACATCCTCTTCAGAAAGCAGAAGAATGGTTTAGTGTTAAGAATTAATTTTTTTTTTCATGCTTGAAGGAGGTTCAAGAAAACTCCCAAGGGTGCATGAGATTCTTGACACAACCTCATAGTGATTTTTCCTTCTTATAGGAACAGATGCAACTAATACTAGAGTGTGATTATGCTGTTCTTAACAGCCCTTTCGATATCAATTCTAAGGAAGAATAAATCACATCCACAAATTTCTTCAAAGAAACTGTACCTGTTTGCGTACATTTTTTGATATGTATAGATTTTGCAATAGCATGTACCTTTACATCCCAAATAGAGCAAAAGAACTTTGTATTTTGGATTCTATCACAGCTCCAAATTTCTGTTCACAGTGCTAACTTGCTTTGCTAAAACAGGCACTTGGTGTTCTATGATTATGGGCAAGAGTCCTAACTATGTTAGAAGACTTCACATACAGACTGAAGACTCTCATCTTTGGGAAAAGAGCTTGAGGCAGAACAGGTAATACATGCGCAGTCCATGGGGTATAGCATTTGGTAGAGATTACTGTCAAAAAGAGAGCTAAGGAAAAATATTTCCTTGTTGCACATTGTAACAGCATCCCCCAAATCTTGTTAACATGCAGATATCCTGAATAATTTCTTTGTGAGCTCCTTAAAACAGACAAGGTTTTACTCACCTTTGGGTTTTGAAACAATTCATCCACAAAGAATAACTTGACTTTTCCCCCAGCACAATGGCTGATGCTGAATGGATCAGTAGGCAATTGTAGGAAGTTAAAATTATACTTTTATTGCTTTCTCAGTCAATACTAGATGAGTTGCATGACCATTTCATCCTCACTCTTGTCATCTGCGATACAGCATTAATTGCCCTTCCCCTTAAGTTGTCAGGAGTGGTACTGAAATAGTGTGTATAAAATGTCGCTTCACCCAATCAACAGTAATTTCTTAGTTTCATTTTAGTCTTTCTCAGAAAGAAAGCAATTGCCTATTGTTTTCTTTGAAAATGAATTGAAAATAATAGTGACTATCTTAAACCAATTCACTCTTGATTTCTTGGTAACTGGAACATTTTCTTGTGGTGCTTCCACTTTTCACATGGTAAGTGTGTTGATTTCCAGAAACTTCCCTGGAAATATAAGTGACATGATCAATTATTTTTGGAGTAATTTCATTCACTAACCTCATTACTTCTCATTTTTCCTCAGGCTTTTGGACACCATTGGAGGGGGGAAGAGTACATTAGTGTAATGTGGGGGGTCAAACAAGATAGAATAACTGCACTCATAACTCTTTTGCCAACTTGTCAGAAAAATCAATGGGCTGCATGTTATCATACACAGGACAGTTATGTAATGTTCCAGAGATTATAAACATTTGAGCAGGCTCTAGCAAAAGCTGGATAAGAGGGAATTGCTAAGTAAAAATGAAATTAAAAAAATAATGACAAATCTAACTAGAATATACTGGGGAAGATTAAGGAGTAAGAATTTGCTTTATGTCATTGACCTAACATCTTCACTTTTCATATCGTACATTTTCACTCACTCTGATTAGTGTGGACAGTGGCCTTGACAGCATTTCTTGCCCCATATTTTTCCACAGGGTACAGTCCCCTTTGTATTAAGAACAAAAAAGGCAGACTTAAAATTATACTCTCATGGGTATTTAATTTGCTTCTAAAATTTGCTGTTTATGTATTTTCTACAGCACTCTTTGTATCTGTATCACTGTATTTATGGAATTGTTTTATGACACTTCAGTTTGTGTGTCTCTTTTCTTGAAGAAAGGATTGTGCCTTTTTTCTTCTTTGTATTCCAGTATCCTACACTACACTTTTCTCATTGTAGATAAACAACATTTGCTGAATAAGTGCCTAAGGAGTCAGTTTATCAAACTCTAATGCAGTGCCTTGAAACAATGCATCCACAAAAAATATTTGACTTTTTCTTCAGAGATTACAGTTCATTTTTTTCATTTCACATTGTGTTTATTATGCAGGTAGGTAAATGGAGACTAACTGGTAATTTGCCAAACTATTTATAGTTATGCCAGGAATCAATGTTTCTAGCTTTAGTGAACAACTCATAAATATAAAGATCCTATACTGCATGTCCACATACACAGGTCATATTGTAAAGAGGGGAGAGTCTCCAATCCTTTTTGATCTGAACAGAGAGGTTAGGTGTGACTCTCAGGACTAACTTCATTTTCCTAGTTATTGATCATTCACTGGAAGAGGTTACTGCAGAGTTGTGATTAGGTTGTGAAGAATTTAGCCCATGAGCTTATTAATGCTCTCAGAAAATGAAATGATCCTTGTCTTCCTTTACATCTGCAATGCACATGTTCATAGGGCATAAAGATTTTGCTAGGTGCTGGAGCACCAAAGCACTGAGCTGACTTACAATGTGGTCTTGCCTCTAAGAGATTGCTGCTACAAATGAAGGCATAAGTAAGAGGGAGAGCTCTGTATTATGCACACTCTATCAACATTAATGAGAGTTATAAATGTTCCACGAGTGTGGAGAATGAAATGGACCTGCAAAGTTGTTTTTATTGGTGTTTATTCATGGGATGATCAGTGTTTGTGGCACCTATAAATTCATAATAGATAAGGTTCCTGCCCTGAGAAGCTTACAGTCTAACTCAGCGATGACAGCTATCCGAGCATGTTTTAGTGAGCTGGGCTTCTCTCCTTAGCAGCATGACACCCATAGGAGAGGGGAGTGTGGTCCTGGCCACTGAGGAGCTGGATTCATCGCTTCAAGTCAGGTAATATTTCAGAACAATCTTAGCTCAAACACTACTACTACTCTCACCAGTGGGGGTCATTATGTGGGCACTTACAGCTCACATTAAAGGAGAAGATAAAGAACTAGGACAGAATTTTGGGAAATGCAAACAAGCTAATAAAAAAAAAAAAAAGAAAGCACACAGAGAACTTCCAGTTGCCATATTGACTATATAAAAGCATCCAATCTGGAATTAATCATTTCAGTCATTTATAAGTAGGTTTGTGTCTCCCTTTTCATAAGCGTCTCGCCCTGCTATAAATGACATTCTGTTTTATGAAAGTATAATGTGAAAATCTACTGATAAGCCAAATAATAAAAACTTTATAGCATGTCAGGGCTTTTTTATTATTATTATTTAACCTCAATCAAGTTATAATACTGAACACATGTATCCTTGGCCTAAATCACCTTGTCAAGTTTAACTGTATATTCAACTTCATTTACATGACATATGATCTAATACTGGAGAACAACAATACCATTGTAGTGTTAATTGAAAACTCCGAACTGAAAGCCAGAAGAAACCACTGGTCTGATTGCTGAGGGTCCCAGGGAAGGGGATCTATTCCCACACCTGCAGTTGGTCCATAACACTAACATTGTTACCGACATCTGGGTCTAATCAGTCCGGAGGCCTTGATATGCTGCTCCTGGGGCACATAAATTTAGCATTACATTCATTTTAAAAGCCCCCTCTTTCAATTTTTAAGGACAAGATAGATTCATGGCTCCACTGAGTCTAACAAAGTAGAAACCACAAACAGAGTAAGTTACTGCCATAGGCCTCACAGACTTGACTTACCAACTCTTTGCCACTAAAATAATGAAATTTTATGTTCAGCCCTGGCTATCAAAAATGCATTTCCACTGAAAGTGAAGTTTGACTGAAAGCTGCATTTGAAATAAAAGCAAATCCTCAGAAAGTGAGCCAATTTGTATAAATCAGACTTTATGTAAGGATATGAGATAATATCTAAGAGAGAAATATAAGCTCGAGAGTCATAATGTGCTTCATTCACTTTGTGACTGGACAGAGTTTTAGAATTGACCCTTCAGAGTGTGCTTTAAGGAGATATGCATCTGAAGGGACTTTTTAGAAGAAAGTTAAGGATTTTAGGTCTTTCAGAGGGACTTGGGATAGGTGGCCACTGAGGATAAAGGGTCTGCTTGACCCGGTAATTATTTTCTGCAGTTGTGCCATAAAGTATACAATTTTTACAAAAAGCTCTGGTGCCACTCAACATGAGTGAAAACGGAATACTACTTGTGTTTCATGCAGATGCTCTTGGTAACCGAAGACTTCTGAAGTAGAAAAAGTCTCCACAAGTTTTTGCAGGGTCACTTGTTAAAGATACAAATACAAAACAAAAACAAGCCCTGGGTAGCTCTTGTTTGTGTGCCTGAGGTTGACTTTTTCAGGAACAGAATTTTTAATTTGTTTTGGTTTTGGTTGTTTTCTTTCTGTCTTTCCTTCATTTATGTCATCAAAAAAGAAAAGAAAGAATTGCCCATGTAGCTTGAGGGAATGAGGAACTGGTGAAACAATTCTGTAGGGTCTTAAGTTTGGTACTTGCTGGTTGCTGTTTCATTTACTTAAAGGCTCAGATGTGGCACCTAACTTCAAGGACTTCATATGAGCTATATAAACAATCTTTCTAATGAATGTCCCTGAGTGATTTAACATTGAAAATTACCTAATGAATTACCAAATTAGCTATATCATGACCAAACAGAAATGGGAAGAAAAAAGATGTTGTTCCTTAAACTTACACCCCAGAACAGGGCAGGCACTTTCCCCCTAATATTGTAGACATGATTTGGTGACATGGCACCTCATCCCAGTCAAATACTTCATGGGCTTGATTTTTTTTTTCTTTCTATCTATGTCTTGTGTGTTAAAAGGCATAACTGTGGTCTTATGAGTGAAGAATATGAAAATCGAAATGGCATGTTCTGTAAACATACATTGTAAAATATATGGGTTTGCTGGGAAATAAGCATTTTGCATTAAGATGAGAGTCCTAGAATTCTTGGATAGAGCACCAAGGAGAAAAACCAGTCGTCATGAAATCCATGAAGATGATCCTGATTCATGAAGAAAGTTAGTGTTCAAGCTATGTTTAAGAAAGTCAGGATATGCTTCTACATTTTAAAAACATTTTCATCAAAGAAATTCATTTCGAAGAGAATGTTTTCATTATCTGGAAAATACAGAGATATATAAGTGGATGGGCCCTTCAATTAAAGCTATCCACATGTGTAAAGTCAGTGTAGACATTTGGATCTGAGTATCAGAAATAATGTGTGTCAGGCGCTGTAATGGGCATTTGGTGGAAGGCTGTTCTCCTCTTCTAAACTACCTAGTTAGCTGGCTTGATTCGCATATATGATCAGTTTGTGGAAATATTTGTGCCTTCAATCTTTGGTTTGGTTTCCAGAAACTGGAGGGTGTTCTCACATTCATTGTGTTGTGATTAATATATTCATGTTCTATGTTTCCTATTTGTATTTTGAGGGCAAATTTACTGCTAGATCAGTGTAACTATATCTATTAAAAATAATGATGCACATTTATAAAGATATTTGCTCAATGAAAAATGGTAGGAATGGTATGATGGAAGAGTTCCCACAAGGCAGACTGAAAAGTGTTGATGACTTCCCAATTCCCATGTAATACATGTGGTAAAATTCTCCATACTATATCTGTTTGAAAACTCTTGAATATTCAGCTTTAAGTATGTTTTTAAATACCATGTACCCGTAGGCTTAGTTTTGTAACTCCTAACACTTTAAGAA
>PVIJ01008415.1:42111-74573 GCA_004024925.1 Scalopus aquaticus | reverse complement strand
GGAGAATTACTTATTTAAAGCTTAAAAAGGGTTTTTACTGCCTGAAAAGAAGTTGGGCAACTGAAACAAGCACTAACTAGTCCAATAATCCTATTTGACGTGCGGTGTGTGATGTGCGTGTGTGTGTGTGTGTGTGTGTGTGTGTGTGTGAGAGAGAGAGAGAGAGAGAGAGAGAGAGAGAGAGAGAGAGAGAGAGAGAAAGAGAGAGAGAGAGAGATCTTGAGTTTATGCATTGGCAGTCATTTCAAACCATTTCTCTTTGAGTCAGAAATAGTGGTGATTGTTTCTGCGTCTACAGATTATATAATCCCCACTGGAAGTTAAATTACCTTATGTATAAAACCTGATATACCAGGATCAGTCAGAATTACATTCATGTGGACATTTTTCCATTGGCTGTTTTAGTTAAATTTCACAGAAGCAGTTTATAATAGTAATGATTAACTAATATTAAACCTAACCATTTACTTCCTTATTTGGGTTTGTGAATATATGTTAAAGTATCAGAATAATTTCACTTACATGAAGTAATTTTGAACAGAAATATCATATTTAGTATTTGTGACCAGCAGGCTTTTTGTCAAGTGTTTATTGGAAGTAATAAATAAAATCAGAGACATCCTATTTTGATACGCTTTCTTACATATATATGCTTTCATGTGTGTGTGTGTGTGTGTGTGTGTGTGTGTGTGTGTGTGTGTGTATGTGTGTATCCGAAAGTCTTAGCCTGGACAATAAGGAGCATTCAATAGGAAACAACAGCTTAAAGTTTGTTATGTTCTGTTACCTGCACACACCTCTTTTCATTTTTCTGCTGGAAAAAACGTAAACAGTGTTTTCTTTCATTTATACGTTTACTTCATTTTTGAAGCTGAACAAAATGTTTGAGTAGATGTCATTGTATAGTTGTAAAGTAAATATTTTAATTCTACTTTTGACAATTTCCCATTTATTTTTATATACTTCCATTTGATTTCATCCACTTGCTCCTTAGGGGCAAATAATTGGACTCAAAATATTGAACATATTTCATTTAGATATAAGTGAAGAAATATCTTAATGCTTTACATTTGTTTATCATAGTGAGTAAAGCCAGAGCATGAAATTATAGTAGGTTTAAAAAATTCACCTTTACTGCTTTCTGTTATTAGTGGATAGACTTTCTTTTTTTTTTCCTCCACAGGAAAAGACAGTTTCTCTATGATACAGAATCCTGAAATGTGATCTTCCTTAAAAAGGTAAGTGTATTTACTTTAAAAATTAATTTATGGCATTAAAATTTTTTTGTTATCTTGAATAAATTACACTCAGACTATTTAACCAAGAAGCAATTTTTACGCTGCTAATGCATGCCATTTTGAATTGGATTAAAACCTCAGATTCTGCTTTCTAAATGTAATTTTGAGTTTGTCAGACATTTGAAGAATGACTCTTTTGAGTGAATAGTTGGTCTATAAGAGTCATTGCAGATGATGTGTAATAAGTTAATGTCTCTCAGTAGATACTTTTTTTTAATTGAAATACTCATTTAAGTTTATCTTGATAAATAATGTTCTTTTTTCAGAATGGGTGATACCATTCTAGGAAGCCCAGAAAATTTGAAAGTATAAACTGGTCTGTGGTAAAATTTGTTATATCTTTGGGTTTTTCTATGAGATTTCCTTTTCAGGGAGTGAACTGTGATTTATTTAGTACCTTTATCAACTATAATACAGTTTTGGAGTTTCTTTGATTTGTGGATCCTTTTTGTAATTTGTACAGTTTGCTTTTGTTTTCACCTGATGGCTTTTACTCTCTATTATGGACCAGTATCTTCCAGTTCTCCTGCTTTGAAAGGTCTCCTTGGGGACTTTGATTCTGATGAGAGGGGTATGTTCAGAGAGGTCCCTGCAGAACTAGGAAAGTGGTAGACACTAGTGCTGTGGTGAACCTGACAGGGCATTACCTCAAATATGGGATCGCTTCAGATATTTTAGGATGTTCCAAGATCACAATGCTCAAACCAGATCTTGTGCCATTGTATTGCCCTCTGGTCTCTGCTCAGGTTGTAAGATTTCAGATCTTCGATCATTTCTTGGTAGCGATATTATGGTATGGAAACAATCCTTCCTGTATTTATAATAGTATATAGTATATATAGTAGATCTGTGATGCTTAAGGGGTCTTTCTTCATCCTTCTATCAGCTTCACAAAAGTGAATTCTCACCTTCAGCTTAATATGGTTTGTCTAACTTGTGGTCAACTTCAGCCTGGGAATGACTCAGTTCTCTAACACAAGTCCCCAAGTTACCCATAGGCTATAAAACATCTCCTACCTGCACATAATAAAGCATGAAAATAATGATATACTCATGGTCAACTCTAGCCTGGGAATGACTTAGTTCTCCCCTGACACAGTTCCCAAAGTTAGTTAACCATTACTTAAAAAACATCCCTTACCTCTGTGGGCCTCCCTGGTGGCACAAGGGGTTAAGTCTCAGCATTATGAAGCTGTCCACAGCCACTGCAGCACAAGTTTGATCCCTGCTCAGGGAGCTTTCCACATGTGCAGCAGACCTCTCCTGCCCCGCCCGCTGCTCCCCTCAGCAGTGTATTTCAGTCACCTGCCTGTTCTGCTTCCCTCTCTGTCTCTGGTGAATCCTCTCACCTCCCACACCTCTGGCCTGCACCCCAGCTCTTGTATGAATAAATAAATCTTAAAAAAAAAAAAGAAAACATCCCTTACCTCTAAATAGTAAAAATAGAATTTTGACATGTTTATGTCATTGGAACTCTAGTGTGGACAACAAACATGCTTTTTAATCTCTGAATTGAAACTGGTAGAATTGAAGCTGAAATGAAATATTTGACCTACTTAACACAAATTGAAACACCATCATAACTCAACATTTGGACATAAATACAACAATAGAGACAATAAATAGAGAGATTGTAGCTAATTTGCTGAAAAATGGATTTCAAAAATCTATGCAGATTACTTACAGTGTGAAATGACTACAAAAATTTTAAGTAAACGTTAGCCTTATTTTTTTCCCTCAAATTATTAATTTCATAAAATGACACAGAGAAACATGGGTTAATCACATACAGAGAACAAAAATACTTTTTGATAAAATGGTGATAGGAAGAGAGCTGATGAACATCATATATAAGTTATAAAAATGTACTTTTAGGAAATCCAAATTGTTAGACCTTGATCTTCGTTGAAGCTAGAATAATTGCTCTTAACTGTAGTAATCACACCTACCACCAGGTATCTTTTGAAAGATTCTGACTTCCAGTCATTAGGGGAGTTGATTTTTTTTCTCTTTTCTCTAGCACCAATCCAAAGCCTCTTATCTCTGTAACACAGCATCACGTATTTGCTGGACACTTAGGGACACAGTCTTTGGAGGAGGCCTCCAAACTTGCATGGGGCACAGAGCCCAGGAACTCACATATTAAATAAACATCGTCTCCCATATTTGTTTCTGACTATTTGACAACTCCATATAGCTCTGCTATTTTGAGGAAATATACATGAATATAAAGTGTTAATTAGGAGTAGCTTTTTTTTCTTATAATACAGCATCTTAACAGCATTTAAAGCACAGTTATTGTAAATGGTTAATAATGCAGTTTTAAATTAAAAATGGATCCTTATAACCAGAAATCTGGAGAACTATTGCTGTAGAACATATTGAAGCCATCTAAATTAGGTTAGGATTGAACACATGACCCAACCAAGACAGAGTCACAATATTCTCAAATAGTTATAGGAAAGAAATACCTACATTTGTTTTTGTTCGTGTGTGTATATATACTCTGTCTTTCTCATATACATATGAGAGACATATAAAATATGAAATATATATTATATATAATATATATGTTGACTAGGTCACTGAGGAAACTACCTCCTAAAAGACTTTAAATAGTTCATTTTCTTATATACTGGATTGGTAAAACACCATCAGAAAGATTAGTTCTGTGCTTTCCATTATATTCAGGAGCCATATGTGGTTATTTAAATTTAAATTGAGAAAATTAAAAATTGAGTTTGTCTTCCACTCTGTCTGAATTCATGTGCTCAGTGGCCACATGGAGCTAAAGGCTATGACTAGCCAGCACATAAAACATTCCCTTTGTCACAGAAAGTCTTTTAAAGAATGCTGGGAACGATTGCTCTTGCTAGGACTGCTCCATACCACTTCAGTAGCTTTGTCCCCGAGGTCCTGGCATTGAATGAAGTAGCAGAGTCTGGTTTCCTTTTGGAAACTTAGGCTATGGACATAGATGTGCTTCTGGACATGGATCCCTCATGCATATATGAAGAAAAAAATGGTTTTCCCCATAATTGTCTTTTTGTTCTCCTTCTCATGACTCATTCCAAGACACTCAGCAAGGATCACACGCCAGTTTGAATTATTAACATTTAATCTTGTCCATGGTAGACATTTGTCTTAATCTGTAATCACTAGCATCTGAATCTTTTCTTGGATTGGGGCATTCCATCATTTATTGTAATGAACCTGGGTAAGTGAGAGTTTACTGTTGCCCTTAATTTCTCAAAGAGAAATGCCTACTTTGTGGGCATAGGAATCAAGGATGGCAAACATGGGTTTGTACCTCTGGAGTGAATACCCAGAGCTGCAGAAGATGGTTTAGAATCCTGCTGTCACCAGAGTGGGCAGCAGCATGGGTGGCTGTGTACAGAGCCAGCCTTGGTGGCCAGGGGCAGTGGCTTTGGTTGTAGTTTTTAGTCCACTATTGAGAACAAAAGAGAAGTACGAATAAAAACAGCTTTTCTGCATATGTAAGCAGCTTGGACCAGCTTCACCATTCCAACTGACACCCACCTCCAGATGGAATAATAATAACAGGATAATTTTAAGAAACAGCAAGAGAACCAAATTTCAGTAATTTCTTAAATTAGCCATAACACAAGCAAAATATCCTGATGTTCTTTTATGGAAAGGAATCCTTTCATTATCCTTTAATGAAAGTATACATATATTAGAATACATCCCACTTTGGTTTAGTAATGGACCTACTTTTTTTTTTTTTTTTGTATAGGTTGGTGTTTATAGTTCTGTTGCTGACAGTCAGAATCTAATTGAGACCATTGCCTGCGAGCAATCACATCATTTCTGATTCCTGCTCAGAAGGCCTGTTTTGCCTAGCTCGACTGGCCTGTTTTATTTGTTTCCAGAACAAATAGACTGTGGCATACTGTTTTACGTTCTGTTTAAGCATATTATCTTTTCTTCCTGTGTGCTGCCTCCCACGTGGGCACACACAGCAGCTGTGTGACCATCTGTGTCGTCATGTGCGTCAAATCTGGGACAAAATTGCCAAACCCCATGCTTTGTCTTCCTTCTTTCTTGTTTGGATGCTGATGACCATGAAGCCTCAGGGAATGGTAGGGAGGCAGGATTAAGGGAATGTGAGCCTGAATTGTTGCATGGGGGAGGGGAGGTCTTCACAAACTGGGAACACCTGACTATGTTTCCGAATAGAATCTGTGATGGTCGTGTTTGTAGCACCTTCCAATAATACTGTATAGAATGGAAGGAACATAAATTAAGAGAAAGAGACTTCCTTTGTATTGAGCCTTTATATATTTTTGGGTGTTTGTTATAGAAGCTGACATTACCTTTGTAACCCTCATTCAGCCTCATAAATCTCATTATTTCTTCTTGTCAGTTATTAGCTAACTTTTTTCCTTATTCAGTTGCCCATTTTCTAGAACTTTGCTCTACAACGAATAGTAGCATAGGTTATATGTAGATGTGATGACTGTTGGAGAATTAGGGGACATATTTCCTTTATTGCCTCATATTGCTTACAGTAGACCTAAGTGTTAGAGGAGAGCTTAATGCTTCATTGAAAAAAAATTTTGCCAATTTTTTAAAATATAGATTCATCCTTTTGAGTTGACTTTTTAATGCTCTTGGGTCGCCATGAAGATTGTGGTGCCTGGATATCTAAGTTAATGACTTTTTTTGCATAGGTCTTTGATAGTCTGTTTAGAAAACATTTTACAGGATTAAGGATTTTTTGCAGGCTGTGTATGTAGACAGTGAAGGTAGAATGAGCGTTCTGGAGTCAATTTAGATTAAAACAGGAAGAAATGTGATGTTTTTTCAAAAGTTTCAGTAGTGGTGGACCAAGAGATTATCTGCTTTGTGTTTGGTGTGATGTATAAATAGCTGAACGGCAATAATGAGGTATTAGGGATTCAGTGTTCCTGCTCTGTAGTTTATTCTGTATTAGCTAATAATATTTTCCTCTTCCGAAATGTAGAAAGAGAAACTTTGTACTTGTGAGGTATTTAACAACAGTTTTATATATGGTAAATATTTGGAATGCCTTAAGTCTTTGGGGGATAAAGTAAATAACAAATACAAATAACTACATATGTTAACAATTTACCTCCACTTTTTTAATATTGCCAGAGCATCTTGTAAGCATCATGTGTAGCAGCTTGAGCAAAAAATAAGACAGTTTTGGTATCAGCATAGATGATTTAATCTCTCCTGCCCTCTTCTCTACATCTTAAAGGCACTACTCAACATAACTGCTATAAGCAAAGTTAAGTTTCCAGAAAGGAGTCACGTGGCTGTCACTTCCATCACGGTTATGTTGGTGAAGATACTTAGGTCTAGGACTTGTTCTTGTAGGAATCCTACAAACTCCTCTCTGTTGTCACTCTTAAAATCTGCTCTTCCAATGTATTTTTTAACACATTGACATGTACACCACACCATAGTATAGAGTATATCTCAAAATTTTTGGTCTCAGGCCCTGTTATACTCTTAGAAATTATTCAGCATCATGAGCAACTTTATTTTGTGTCTTATAAGTACTTGCCATATTAGAAAGGAAAATGGGGACATTTAAAAAGCATTTATTAGTTAATTTTCAATAATAAACCCATTACCTATTAACATAAATAACAAAATTTTAAAAGGAAAAATTACTATATTTTTGAAAACAAGATAAATTTGGTGAGAAGAATTGCACTGCAAAATGTATTTTGCAAATCTCCAAATACATGGCTTAATCTCTCTGGACTCTCTTACTTGCCTCTGCAGTTAGTCTTTTGTGATATCAAAATGATGACTCTCTGGAAAACTGCAGCTTAGGGGAGAATGAGAGTGAAAATAAAGGCAATAATGTCACAGTATCATTATGAAAATATTTTTGATCTTCCAGACCCCCTGAACTTTCTTTGGGCACCATACTTTGAGAACTGCTGTTGTTTGCTAAATCCCTAAAGGTTGTCTTTATAACATCTCCGGTATTGTCACATTTGCTACCGTGTATTAGAAAATTCCCTTCACTCATTGGATGGGAAGCTTACACTTGGAGTGGCCCCATCATGTTTTCAGCTGTTACTAATAAAGCAGGTCACATGGCTGAGTTCATTCCCTCTGTGGCAGGAAAGTACTCGTTTTTCATAGAGAGGATGGAATGAGTAGGGAGAGGGAGTAATTGTTGATTTTATAATATTCTAACCTACCACAATATGCAATTTCAAGATATTGGTAAGTAATACTAACTTCAGGAACACCTTAGGGATATTGTGAGTTTAGTTCCAGACCACTGCAATAAAGTGAATATCACAATAAAGTGAGTCACACAATTATTTTGGTTTCTCAGTGTATATAAAAGTTATGTTATAATGCTATACTGTAGTCTCTTAGGTGTGCAGTAGCAGTATGTCTAAACAGATGTACATACCTTAATTAAAAATACTTTATTGCTAAAAAATGTGGCATAGAGACAAGAGTGAGCCCATGCTGTTGGGAAAAACAGTGCTGATAGACTTGCTGCTGGGTTGCCACAAACCTTCAATTTATAAAAAATACATTAGTTGAAAAGCACAGTCAGTGAGGTGTATCTGTAATTTTTGTTCAGAGAAATAACTAAGGAACTAAATTTTAATTTTAGGTTGCAATCTTCCTATTGGTAATATGTTCAGAATATCACTGGAATTTAACCCTTTCTCACTATTCAAGTTATTCCCTCATCCTATTGATCTGTGCTGTTGTGAGCATCTCTAAATGGCCTCTGTGCTAGTTACTATTGCTATGCAATAGACCACCCAAAATTAAGTGCTTAAAACAATAGTAATTTTGAATTTCCTTGGTTCAACAGAAAGGGCTGGTATCTGCTCCTTGTGGCGTCAGCTGGGGCATTTTGACTGGGTACCAGATGATCTGCCTCTGAGATGATTTGTTCATGTGCCTGGCAAGTTGGTGCCAGCTGTCAGTTGGGAATTAAGGACAAGGAACTGCATTTATCTCCTCATGGGATCTCCAGTAACTGCTTGGGCTTTCTCAGAGCTTGATGGCTGAGTTGCAAGAGTGAGTGTCTCAAGAGACTGGATGTGAAAGGCATCAATTTCTTTAGGTTTGAGCCTGGGAACTAGTGCAGTGTCTTGTCCCCTGGATTCTAACAGTCAAGCAGTCACAAAGTTCAGGTTCAAGAGGAGGAAGCATAGACCCCTCTGCTCAATGGGAGGGGTGTCAAAAAATGTTGGGTCCATGTTGTAAAAACATCTTACTTCCTTTGTCTCATGGCAAATTCACCTGTTTGTATCGTGCCCCCATATCCCACTTTTTGAAATGCAGTTCAGTTCATTCTGTAACTCCCCATTTTCTATCAAATGAGAAGCACATTACTCTTACCATCAAAGTGATCCATTTATCAATTTACTCTAATCCCTTTTTAGCATTCCCTGTGATCCAGCCAAACTTTGGTCCTTTTCTATTTTTTCCCCTGGGATTATGTTTTCCCCCCTCTTTCTATAATATTATCCCTCTGATCTTTTCACATCCTGACATTCTGTGCTCAAAGTAAGCGCTGCCTTCTCATTCTCCATCCTTCTGCAATGTGTTCGTCTGTAATCTACAGTGCATTTAACAGTATCCCTTTTAAAGACCGTGCAGTATCTATCTTATACAATAATATATGCATGTATATGTGCTTTATATACCCTAATAGATTTTGTGTTCCTTGGAGTGGGTACATATTTTTATATAATACTGATCTTCAGTTGCACTGATATCTTGAGATATATGTACAAAGTGCTTTATTTTTCTTTAATGAATGAATGAGAGTATGAATGGAATTAATACTCTAGTTTAACTGATCAAACTGGTATTTTTGAAAATGTTTAGATTCACTTGAAAATCTATTAGAAAAACTAATTATTGGGGCCTCCCTGGTGGCGCAATGGGTTAAGCACAACAATGTGATGCTACCCAGAGCCACTTCAGCACGAGTTCAATAGCCGGCCAGGGAGATTCCCACATGGCACAGCAGACCTCTTCTGTCTCGCCCACTGCTCCCCTCAGCAGTGTATTTCAGTCTGTCTGCCTGTTCTGCTCCCCACTCTGTCTCTGGTGGATCCCCTTCCCCCCCCACACCTCTGACCTACACACTCAGCTTGTATGCATATATAAATAAATCTTTTAAAAAAACCTGATTATTGATTATGGTTGTGGATTAGCTATAGATTAGCTAATTAATTATCTAATTAAAATTAGATCACTTAACTATCAATGTGAATGTTAGAGTACATTACTTAAAAAAGACCTACTTACAATAACAATACAACTGTATAAAAGTTTGCAATAACTGACCTAGAAATGTTTAGAAACTAAGTGAGGAGAGCTATAAAAGTCAATTGTGGGCCATAAAATAAGTTTCAAATAAGAAGAGAGAGGTATGTTGTTCTTGGAAAGTAAGATTCACTACACTAATACAAAAATACCAGTTTGATCAGTTAAACTACAGCCATAATACAATCTCTGTCAAAACTGGGGAACTTGCCAAAAATGATTCTGATGTTCATCTGGAAGAATGACCCTATAAAATGTGTCCAGAGTCATAAGAAATATTTATCAGGGCTACTTGCCATCCCAAATGTTAAAGAATATTATAAGTCATTGATGATTGACAGTGGTATTGGTTTAACAATAAATCAATGAATAAAATATAGTCTATTTTAAGATAAATATATATGGTAATTTAGTATGTGGTAAGTTTGACATTTCAGATTGGTTGGAAAAAGGTGAATTATTCAATAAAAGGTGTTGGGATACCTGCCTGCCTATCTGTAAAAATAAAGCAGAATCTTTATCACACACCTTATGCAAAAATGATTATAAATATAATAACTATAAATATGAGCATAACATATGAATGGATTTTTTTTATAGTATTGTGGTGGGAAAAAGGCATTTCTAACCAGAAACCATGAAAGAAAGTAAAAAAAAAAAAATGCAGTATTTTAAATCTTTAAAATTTTTTTTGATGTAGTAGAAAACTACACTTGTTTGAAAGATGATATTCTGGAAAAATATTTGCATGATACATCATCAGCAAAGGACTGATATTCCAGTGGAACCTAATTCAGTGAGCTAGACTTGAGTAACAAATAATTTTCAGTCTGGTACCATTCTTTTTTTATTCTCCCTAATATTTATTTATTTATTTATTTATTTTTTGGAGAAGAACTGGGGTGTAGGCCAGAGGTGGGGAGTGTGTGTGAGAGGATTCACCAGATACAGAGTGGAGAGCAGAACAGGTGGATTTACTGAAATCTGCTGCTAAGAAGAGCAGTGGGTGAGACAGGAGAGGTCTGCTGGGTCATCTGTGGGTTAGCTCCACCAGGGAAGCCCAAGATCTGGTACCATTTTATGGACCACCTTTGAGTAGCACTACTTAAAGCTTATTTTGTGAATGTATTTTGGTTCGGAATTTCTGCAGGGAAGATTAGTAGTGTGTATAAGATAATAATGTGCAAACTCTTCTATGGCTAGGGATTTATTGCAAGGCTATCATCGATTGTGTAAGATTATTCTAGCACTTCTTGTGATAGAGGAAAAGATGGAACTCAAATATCTGTCCAGACAGTAATGGCTAATTAGTTAGGGTAGAGTAAGATTGTAGAATACTATGCAGTCATTAAAAATAGACCCAAAATATATACAAAAGTAGGAAAAATAGTATGAAAGAATCCCTATATAATATAACCATCACCCAGTTTTAACTGTTGCCCACTCATGACCAAACTTGCCCATGCCCCTTTGCATTCGATGTGTTTTTATGTGAAAAAAATGATCATGACCTTTTGTTAATAAAGAATAGATTATGAAGTAACATTTATTCACGCACTTAACAATTACTGATTTTTCTCTTACCTCAGGCATGATTGTTTTTGGAGACATACATGAAAAAAAGGATAAAAACTCAGTTTGATTCTTATATTCTAGTGGGGAAGAGAGAACAATAAACAATCCACATTATATGGTCACTGAAAATTATTACAGAGAAGAATGATGCAATGTAGATTACGGAAAAACGGGGCATTATCATTTTAGAAAGAATGGACAGGGAAGGTCTCCCTTGGCCTCTCTGAGAAGGTGATCTGATTTTTGAGTTATGACTCTAAGATGCTCTGGGGGTGTGGTAGTGACACATGCAGACACCCTGAGGGAGAAGTGAGTCTACTGTGTCTGAAGAAGAATAAGGAAACTTCGCTGGACAGGGCAGTGTATTGGGATATGAGGGCAGAAGGGGGTGCAGACAATGGAGGGTCTTAATAGGTCAATGTGAAGATGTTGGCTCTTACTCTGAGTGAAATGTGGAGCCACTGGAAGGACTTGAACCCATGAGTGTTAGGTCATTACTTAGAAGACTTGGCTGCTGAATTCCAATCACATAGCAGGTTATCCTGATAATCAGGAAAGAGATGGATAACATTAATTTAGACACAGGTAGAGGTGATTGAAAGACATCCAATTCTTGATCTATAGTATTATGAAGGGGAATCATCCTCACCATCTCTCCCTTCTCATACCCCACATGGAATCCATGAGTAAATAATAATATTTATTATTATTTATTATTATTTACTCATGATTCAAAGACAGGTGATTCAGAGACATCCAATTCTTGATCTATAGTATTATGAAGTATTATAGTATTATGAAGTATTATTATAAATAATAATATTTATTATTTACTCATGGATTCCATGTGGGGTATGAGAAAGGGAGAGATGGTGAGGATGATTCCAATGTTTTGGATTTGGGTGCCTAGAAGGATGGAATTACTATTTATCTGGATGGGGAAGACTCTATTACAAGAGGTTTAAATGGGGGTACATCAGGCACTAGCTTTGTATGTGTGAAAGTTGAGATTCCCAATAGATATCTACTTTGGAATTCAGGGAGAGGTCTGAACTGAGTATCTGTAAAAGTGGGAATTATGAGACTGGGCTAGGTTACTAAGGAATTGAATGTAGAAGGCAAGTTAAGAGATCAGGGGACTAAACTCAAGGATATTCACCCTTAAAGGACAGGGGGATAAGGAAGAATCAATATTAGAGATACAAGGGAGAGCTGATGTTATAGGAGGAAAACCAGGGATGTGGGGGGTGTTGGAACCCAACTGACAAATATTGCAAGGAGGGAGCAGTAATCAGAGGCTGTCAGGAAGGAAACTGAGCCTTGACCAAATAGGGTGCTGAGACAAAAGTCTGACCAACAGGATACATCAGCTGGAATTCCTTATTGACGTGTGAATTGTGAAGCTTGGAGATGCTGATGCTAATTATTGTTATTTTAAGAATTCAAAAGGAACAGTGTCTTCTTATTTCTTTGTCAGGAATGTCAAATATATACCCTACAATTAAAATTGGATATAGCAGCCAAAAAACGAAAGAAAGAAAAATAAACTAAAATTACTGAAAGACAGTTTTTCCTTGTCCTGTCAGTAGTTTAAATTAATTATAAAGCGGTGGATGCAGATGCAGCTGCCCAAATTTGGATTACATTTTAGCAGGGAACATCTGTCGGGGACAAGCCCCCTAAGAAAGTGGAGAAAATGGAAGGAAAGGGCAGAGAGAGGGAGAGAAGGAAAGGAGGAGGAAGAAATGGAAAACCCAGCCTGAAGTTCTTAACTGTGGGGCTTATATAGGAAATAAGGAGCCAGGAACCTGGTCTACTTTCCTGAGTCTCTAACAGTATATGAGATCAAAGAAATATTAGTTGCTTTTAATAAGAGCTGTAGCCTGAATGGACTTGAAAATGCAGACATTCTTGGATGAATAGTCTTCCTGAGGACCTCCCTTGTGGCCTAGGGGTTAAGACTCAGCGCTATAACCGCTATAGCTGAGTTCGATCCCTAGCCAGGGAGCTAACCCACATGGTGCAGCAGACCTCTCTTTGTCTCGCCAGCTGCTCCCCTCAGCAGTGTATTTTAGTAGCTATGCCTGTGTGCTCCGCACTTTTTCTCTGGTGAATCTTCTCAGCCCTGCTCCCCTCTCCCCACCCCCGTACCTCTGGCCTACACCCCACTTCTTCTATGCAAAAATAAATAAATAAATAAAATCTTTTAAAAAATAGTCTTCCTGATACTTAAAACAATGTACAGTGATCCCCTCCAAGGAAAGGTGTGAATTCATGCCTCTAGAACCTAATACAATAAATGTCCTTAAAATGGTATTGCTGAACGTGTGACAATAGCTGTGCCAGGATTTCTTTTCTAGACAGCTGGTCTGATAAAAATTGATCACATTGTTGGTGCTTTCTCTGGAAAATATTGATAAAAATATTAAAATCAAACTTTAAGATGCAATCTTAGTAGTTACTTGGAAAATTTCACCATTTTCAATAGTGATTTCATATGGGACCTGAATGTCCAAGATTGGGAAATAAAATGATTGTGTTTTATTTATTAATATATTTGCAGTGGGCTAAAATGATTGCCTCTTGATTTAATAAACATTTTGAATCCTACCCCCCACTTGCAGTGCATTGTGCTTTGCTCATGCACACACACACATTCATACCCCCACCCCCACCCTCTACATATACAGTAATGCTTTTGAATTAAAAAAGCTGAGTTCAGATAACACAACAGGACAGGAGGATTTGTTTTTTTTTTGGCATCAGCCAAGAGTTATTTGGAAAACAGGCAGAACAAGTTAAAGTGCAAGCCTAATACAGTGAAGAGAAAGATTTATGTGCCAGGCACAGATGGAGTAAGTTCATTCTCACATAAATCTTATCTCTTTGTTCTTGCCAGGGCCAAGATGCAGCCATTGTCTTAATTAACTCAGCTTTCCGTTTTAACTCCAGAACCTTAGTCTTCCGGAAACCAGCATTGACTCTGTTTTGCCTGAACCAGTAGCATGGCCTTTAGTGGACTACTTAACCACTTAGGCTTCAGTGTTGGGAGTGATGGGTGTGGGGGGGCAGGTTCACCTTTCTCCCAGGTGTCATGTTCGGTGCATCCATTATTCAAGTTTATGGACAAGTTGCCATAGAGAAGCTGAGTGGCTTTCTATTATTAATAAATAGTATTTTACAAAGTACTCAACTATTTTTTGCAGTGTGTCTGTTTGTAGAATATTTTGAAACCCAGTGTAGAAAATGAACACACTGTCAAGGCCATTGCCCCATCTTTCAACTATTTGATTTGAAATTGTTGTATTTGAAAAAAAAATACATTTAATTAAAATTGAAGATATGCAAAAATATATTTTTGATTGAAAATAATGCTTATGCTGATTAACATTTATTTCAACAAAGGTTGGATTTTTGAAACATTGGTATAGTCCTTATTTTCTCATGTACATAGAAATGTCTCTCCGCCTATGATTTCCCCTCTATTTACACTGTCTTTTGTGGGGGGTAATAAAGAAAGAGAACAGTGTTTAGATTATCTCTACACGTTTAAAATTTCTGCAAAGACTGCATGTGATGGTTGGCATTTAGGAGAATAAACAGGAAATTAGAGAAGCAGAGGTTTTTCTTTATCTTTTGCCAGGGCTGAACTCCTTGCTTCATTTCTTTTCATAGGACACCAGAAATCTGAGAAGGGTTTTTAGGCTGACCACATTTCTTTTATAGCTGGTCTACATGTGGCAGTTTACAGATTGCCAGATCTTTCTACTGTCCTCCAAATCATTCTATTGGCATTTGAAGTAGCAATAGAGAAAACTGAGCGGTGGGGCACTTTTGTCATCCTTAAATATTGTTGTTGTTTTTTTTCTTTCCAAATGATGAAAGTAATACACATTCATTGTAGAAAAATTTGGAAAATTCTTATCGTGTGAAATCCTACAACCCCCAAATCACCACTGTTAGTATTTTGGTGTCATCCTCTCCAGATCTGTCCGTGTTCATTATGTAATTTGTCATTTTATGTTTGGCAAACTTTGCAAGGGGAGCTAGTGAGAACCTTAATAGGTGTTCCAACAGAAATAAATAGCTTTCCACAGTCACGTGTTTGGAAGTGCCAAGCTGAATAATGTTAGACTTAGCTTGGTCTCATATGCTTTCTTCAGAGCAGGATCTCCTCAGGACTCTCCTCCACCTGGGAAGAATGTGGGCCACCACCCCAGAGCCCCCCTTTGGCAGCTGTCCCTAACATTCCACAGGAGTGTCTGCAGATGGCATTGGAGATTGCTTTTTGTTTTTGTTTGTTTTATAAAATCAAGATCTCATGCTTTTGTAACCGCTTTTTCCACTTAATATATTATGAACATTTTGTACTTTAAAAAATATTTTTCTAAAAGTTGCTCGTTTATTTGTACTATGTTCCATTTATAAAGATTCCATGTAGAAAGCTGAGACCTAACTCATGTGACAGATCATTTCAACTGTTGGTGATCATCTTGAAAGGTCCTGGGGTATAAAATATTTACATTCATTTTGTTTCTGCTTTTCTCCCACCCTTTCCCACAAACCTTTAATTTTGGACCACTGCTGTTGAAGCTTGTGGGTTCACAGTTCTCAAAACCACCACTAACTTGTTTGCTTTGGAAAGACCTGACAAAAATAAGCTGCTTTTAATGCAAATGGCTAATTTTCTCCTGTTGGTGGGCAGGTCATTTAAGAATAGTTTATTTAAGAATTATTAAGAATAGTTTATTTGTTGTATTGTAAAAATTGCCTCTTTGAGAAGAATGACTGCTCCAAGTAACTCTCATAGATTGCATTTTCTTCCATACAGAAATACTTTGATCTAGAATAGTATATTGCCTTCCCAAAGTATTTTTTCCACTATGAAGTAGAAATGTGTATTTCATGTTTTCAACACTATTGTAAGTATTACCAGCACCTTCCCTTCATGGTTGATTATCTAAAATATTTTTCTACAATTAAAGGCAGACATACTTGTGTCCAATTTAGACCAAATTTAAAATGGGTCTTCATGTTGGGAATTCTCTTTGCCCTTCCACTATACTCTTTATCACAAAAATATTCCTGAATGTGACCATTTTACAACAACCATAACCATTTTTTTAAAGATTTATTTTTATTTAATCATGCATACAAGAATCGGGGGTGCAAGCTGGAGGTGCGAGGGGTGAGACAATTCACCAGAGACAGAGTGGGGAGCAGAACAGGCAGATCTACTGAAATACACTGCTGAGGGGAGCAGCGGACGAGACAGGAGAGGTCTGCTGTGCCATGTGGGTTCGCTCCCTGGCCAGGGATCAAACTTTTGCCGCAATGGCTGGTGATAGCTTAATAGCACTGAGACTTAACTTGTGGTACCACTAGGGAGGCCCTAACCATAACCATTTTTCTGAGGAGAAATGTATTGATTTTTAAAAACGTGGTTATCTTGTTGATCAAGGCTTTAGATAAGTTTTAGAGACCTGTTGAAACAAGCACCCTATTATTTATTATGTGGCTAAACCTGATTGGTAACCTCCAGTTCCTCTGGCATAAATGCCATGCCTTTTAAATATAAACTACGCTATAAAGCCCTTTCTTTTATAAACAGCATATCTGGGCCAGGCCTGAAATATATTCATAGACTCTTGGGCAAATACATTGCTTTTAAAGACTGAAGCTAGCTGAAAAGCAAAATGTGTACTTTTGGCATGGGGATTCCTTATAGAGTATGCAAATTTCTTCAAGGAAAACTGAATTTGCATGTACAAGCTCTCACTATAATTATAACAATTTACTCTCTCTCCTTTTTTAATTCAGCTTCTCACTATGCTAAGTATAAGGTTTCCCCCTTTTTACCAAGATAGACCTTGCTGAAGAAATTGACTACTGAAAAACCTCATTCTTGCTTCCTCAAGCAGCTAAAAAGGGGACATGATAAGGCTCAGAATGCAATGGGTGGGGGCAGGAGTAGTGGTCCTGGGTGTCTTGAACAGCCATCATTTACATGAGGTGCAAGGTGCTATCCAATGGCTGACACTTAAAAGCAAAATTAATCAACTCATTAAAGGAAAAAAAAATAGTTTGCTAGTCAAGTTTTCCTTTGTCTGAGGGTGGTGCTTACATAGTTTAAATTGTAATTAAAATTAAAATGCGTGAAATGTTTGAGTCAGAACCCTCTGCTGCTTTAACTAATCATTGCCTCTCAGAATGCTTCCTCAGATAGCAACACAAAACCCTGCACCCCCCAAGAGAATGTTCTTTGAAGGCCTCACCGGAAATTAGAAAAGGGAGCTTCACAGTCTGACTGTGGCCAGCGCAGACTGTGTTCTAAGGCTGTTTGCTGTCTTCCCTGGAAAGTGTGTCATTTTCTCTCTTTCAGATACAGTCTGAAAATGTATTGTCAAAATAAACATCAAAATGTAGAACATCAAAATAAACAGTTTTTATCTTGGTCAGAAAATATAGGGAATGGGTGTATTGGGGGAAATCACATATTACTAGAGATAATTTAATTACCTTTGTGGATTATTAGTTTTCTAATAACCAGAATTGTTAAAGTACTATATTTTATTTGTTTTCAAATAACCCAAGTTGCTAAATTGCTAAATAATCTAATCCACCAAATTGTAAAATAATACCAAACATAATTAAACTTCCATTTGATTCTGAACAACTTTCTATGTCCCTGGGTCATTATCAATATTGCATTAAGGTGGAATCCTAATGGCTGGTTGTCTCTGTTCATAGAATGCCAAACAGACTAAGTCAGTCCTGTATATCTTGCATGGTGTGGTTTGTAGCAGCATAGACAGGGAGGAGCTGAATCAAACTCACAGTGTGATTTTTACTCAAAATGTGATGTCTAATCTACAGGGACTTATTTCTGTTGGAGTCACAAGTTTCTAACAAGATAATTAGGGATTGACATAGGACCATAATTAATACTTTCAGATGGGTAATACAGATGTTTGGAGCCGAGAAGAGAAAGGGGGATAACTGCATTGTTGAGTTTTAAGCCATGCTGTGATCATTTGAAGTCACAAAAGGAGAGAAACAGAAACAGAACCAGGTAGAGGGTTAGAGGTGAGAGTGGATATTGAGTATGTCAGGAAGGGTCTGGAGAGTCTGAGCTCTCTGCTTAAGAGTAAATGTTAACTACTGAAGGTCAAGCTTGTAACAAATGTTCAGCCTTCCTCTTTCTCTTGCTACCCAGCAAGGAAATCAGTGAGGACTCTAATGCCAGAATAATCAGGGGAGGAACAATACCAAGTTCTGTTTGTGCATCAGAAGGGAAGCAGCTAGGAGTGCGACGATGAGATTTTCACAGCCATGGGTGGCAAAGGCCATGTCCAGGTCAGGGTCTTTGCCTTATGTCACCTGGAATCCTCCCAGATTGTATTCAATGCCTGCTTCCCCCACCAAAGTCAGTTTTCTGGAGCTGTTTTGTGGCACCCGGAGAGAATTAACATAGCTTCCTAAGATGCCTGAGTAATGACATTTCTTCCTGTCCAAGCATGCTGCTGTAAAAGGATATGCTTCCTCTGGTGGCCTTGATCAACCTCGCATTTCAAAGCCTGTGTAGATAGTTTTGTTGCTTCGAGGTGGGCTGTGACACCAGCCTTTGGCTTCTAATGTTCAGCAGTGAATCCATCCCATGACTGTGGACTTTACAGAATAACCAGCCGCAGTCTCCCCTCCCCTACTCTCTCACTTCCTGAAGCCTGAGTTCTGCAAAAAGTGTCCTTCACCAAAAGTGAAGGACTTTCTCTTTTTTCCTCTCTGGTAACTTCCTCATTTTAGGTAGTGAACATTTAGGGGTTAGTTACCATGCTGAGAAATGAGTCATAAATTTTACATTTTAAAAAATGTTTATACATTTTGTTTTAAATCATAGAATTATATGTATATTTATATAATACCCATATTTATATATATGTAGAAACACATTAGATATAACATAGATATGAAATGTTAATATATTAATGCTACAATATTACTGCTTAATGTTAATTAGTAACTCAGTATTAATAAAATGAATATATAAATATTTATACAAAAATACAATTATTTATATAACTATGTTGTCCATTTTTTTAATCCTCAAGTAAAAAATTGAAGTGTTAAGTGCTGATGGTTCTCAAAGAAGTGCTAACAATTTTTTTTTACTTAGGTAAATATGGTATTTAGAGGTTTAATACATGTACATCTATCCCCAAATTTGATCTTATTAATAATAAAAATGCCACCACACTCTAGTATTCCATGAATAATTGACTTAAAAAGCTTCATATAGCATACATAAATGTAAATTTAGTATAATTTCTTAAATTCATGTAAATTTGGCTATTTTAATTATTGACAGGTTTGATTCTCTTTAATCCTACTGAATAGCAAAACATACTGCTATTTGCACTGACAAACTTTATCCTGAATTACATATCTTAAGTATAATGTTAGACTCAAGTCCTGTCTTCTGGTTTATATTGTTTTATTTACTAAATACACCATTAGAGTATTGGAGTTTGGAATATAACAACTAATGTCATTTTTTATATTTCTAATCCCCCATAGGGCTCACATATCAAATGCTTATGTAGTTAATATTCAAACATTAAACATATGAACATATGTACAATTTTGATTCATTCTTCACTTATAAGTATACAATTTGCATTTCTGATGTTGTGATCCACTTGTCTGCATGTGTGTTTGTGTACAGCTTCAAATCTTTTATTAACATTGTGAGGGTATTCATGCCCAATTCTCCTCCCTCCACTCTGTTTCTCTCTTCCCCTAGAGGTAAAACCCTTTCCTTAGGATGTTGTTTTCTTTTGTGCTCAGATTTTTGCACTCTTGCCTCATGAATGTGTCCTTTATACCTGTGTTTGTGAGAGCTATGTGCATATACATGCACACACATGTGTGCAATACAGCCACACATGGCACACATGTATGATCACATGTACACATCTATACACGTGCATACATTTACATATACATACATATATGCAAACATATAGGTCGGCGTATCCCAGAACCTGTTGGCTGCTCCGTTGGTTTTGCTTCATAAGTCCTTAAGTCAGGCCGACCCACATTGCTCAGCCTAGAGTGAGGGAGGTGAGATGCCCAGGACACAGCCTTTACAGAAGCATTATCCTTAGACTCTGAGACCCTCACTTGCCTCACTCTTGTCTCAGTCTTGACAGCAGCTTAATAGTAACTTTTGGTATTTGGAAGCTCAAAATCATTGCTCTTCTAGGCCCCTTTACTTATCAAACAAATTTAAAGAAACAGCTTGTCAGGTTCTTTCAAAAATCTCAAAAGAATTCGACTTGAATTATATGAAATTTATAGATGCAATGGACCTAAACTTCTCACCAGAACATATATTCTGGCCTTTTCTGCCTTCTAACCTTCTTTCCTGTTGTTGTTACTGTGCCACACTGGCCTTTGTCCTGTTATTCAAACTTGTACAACTCATTCCTACCTCAGGGCCTTTGCACTTGCCATTCCCTCCCCTAGAGTATTCTCCAGATTCTGTGTGAGTACCTCTTCTTTTCATTTGTGTTTTTTCCTAGATTTTACCTCCACAAGAGTTCCATGGCTACACTATCTAAAACATCTTTCTTTTACCTGCTGTATTTTCTTCATGTCCTTTTCATAATCTGAAATTACCTAATATTACCCATAATTTACTTCTTTGTTTACCGTTGGTTTTATCCACTAGAATGCCAGGTTTTCAAAAACAGGGCTTTGCCTAAAGCCTTGGCTAAAGCCTTGGCTATTACTGTATACCAGATTTTCTAGTAGTGTATTAAAAAAGCAAAAGCAAAAGTTAGATTAATTTAATAATGCATTTTAACCCAATATCTAAAATATTATTTCCACATGTAATTCTGTAATCAATATATAATTATTATGAGATAATTTGAATTCTTTTTTTTACATTCTTTTTTTTATTAAGTTTTGAACATTACGGTATGTAATTTGTGCAAAGGCACGTCTCAGTTTGGAGTAGCCCCATTTCAAATGCACACTGGCCAGCCGTGACTAGTGGCTACCATACAGGATAGTGGAGGCCTAGAACAATCCCTGGCTCACAAGAAGATATTAATAAAATAAGTAGTTGCTGAATGGATGAACAAGTAAATGAACAAATAAATTTAACTTTAGGGTATATATTAGTCATGAAAACTTCAGTCAAATTAGGGTAAGAATCAGATTCCCATAAAAGGTGATTTACTGTAGGAAAAAGGAGGAAGTCACATATCTTCTTTACTGCAACACTAGTCTGAAAGGTGTTGTGAAGACCCTGTGTGCTAAACATCATACAAAGCAGATGGGAGCCTGGGAGAAATGAGACAGAGTCCTCAGGATGTCTGGTGCCTGGTGAGGTGGTGAGCCCTTGGTACCTGACTGGACTGTAGGTCGTGCGTGTTAGTGAAACAGTTGTGTGTATCATGGATTAAATTTCCCCAGTCTAGCTTTTATTAATATTTAAAAACTTCAGTTCAGTCTAGGAGTTGCAGATGCAACTATGGACCACTCACTTGCTTTTTATTAAACACAATTCAATACAGGCACTAAGCATTATGCTCAGGTGCTAAGGAGAACACAGATTTGCCCTAGCACTATTTTAATACGTATTTCTCTAGGTTAGATTCTTAATGCACCTGAACTATCCTCTGAGCATGCTTTTAAAATATTTCAGCTATATTTTAGGTGCATTGAGATTCTAAATGTATATCCAATATGGTCTTTCCTTCCTTTTCAACTTATAATTGGCAAGTTCCCATAGGAAAAAATCATTATTGGTGCTATAAAAGCACTTCTTATCTGTCACATTTGGGAAATGAAAGTTTTGTAGAGGTCAAAAGAAAGTGTGCCCCCAATTATGATGATGACTTGTACATCACAAATAATTTAATAGCTTGGAACCTTTCTTAGGCTTCCTTATAGAGTAAAAAGAGAAAGGAAGAAAAGAAAAACTCTAGTCACTCAGTAACTATCTTACCATATAGTTTTAAGAAGGATAAAAAGGAGTCCATTGAAATGCTTTTTATCAACATGTCTCTATATCCATTCTCTGTGATTTGCAGTTATTTAGATTATGTAAGCCCCCATGTTTATTAGTTCACCTTTATTAATTTGTCAAGGTTAATGTCTGCATAATGAGTTGAAGATAATTAAAGATTCCTTGGTATCCATCTGCTAGTGTTTACTCAGGGTAGGAAGTTTTATAGCTTTCCCGTAATGTTTCCTGAGGAGATTTCTTTGCCACGGCACCAATTTTTAAAGCACAAACCACACTGGTGCCTCGGGCAATGTAAGAATTCTTTTTCTTAATCTTTCAGCACATGACAGCTTATTAGGGAGATCAGATGATGTGCCTCTAAGAAGCCCAGGGTGTGTTTACAGACACTGTGGAGAGTGTGGTGATGCCAGCCGCTCAGACACATGACCTGGCCGTTCCCTTTCCCTTCAGCAATCTGCTTTGGAAGACTGTCTGCTGCTGGCATCTGTGCTAATTATTCTGCCCCAGCAACAGAGCTGGGGGTGCTGCCTGAGAAGGCTGCCTCCCTGCTCTCCTCACATGAAGTCTGGTGTTTTGAAAGTGAGCAAGCTACCTGAGTGCCTACTGTGTGTGACTTCGGTTATGAATCGTAATGCAGATAACCACCCTATATTTAAATAAGGAGGACATAATGAGAGGTTCAAGGATGTCTTTGAAGGTCTCAACCAAATCCCATTTCATTTGCATTCCTCTGGTGTGTTCCTTTTCTAAACCCATCCCTCTCTCTCCAGCCTCTTGCCATGTGCCTTCTCACTCCCTCAGAGCCAGTAATTGCCAGTTGTTCCCCATTCCAGTTACAAAATTTCTCTCACCTCCATCTTCTTGGCTCCATTGTTGTGATCATTTTTCTTACCTGCAGAGTTTCATTTGCCTCCCAACTGGTTTCCTATATCCTCCCCCTGTCCCTCATCCCCAGTTACCCCTTCAGTCACCCATCTTCTCTGGGTGCCATTCCTGCCCCACAGCCATTCCTCTGCTGACCAGCTTCTGTCTTTGCCCCTCCCTGGGCAATGAGGTCGGAATTCCTCACAGAGCAGGCAGGCTCCTGCGTGCTGTGCTGCCTCCACTTCCCACCTAGCCTCAGCTGCATCCTCCAAACCCGTGGTCCCCAAACAAAATGAGCTGTTCTGTTACTGTTGGCTTCCCTGTCTCACCTGTATTCCCATTCTCAGTAGCCCTGTGCCTCACCTGTGTGCCCCATCACCACGCTGCCTCCCTGAAGCCTTGCTCTCGCTCTTTCCTCAGTCCGATGCTCATTTTGTGGCCTCGCCTGCCTGTCTCGGCAGTCTGGTGGCTCTTTAGCCCACTTAGGAAGTTCTCAAAGCTTTTTCCTTTTTGGTGATTCATCCATACATCCATCCTAGAGGCCCTGTCCTTCATTTTCCAGAAGGTAGTGTGCGGTAGCCCACTTTTTTTGTTCTCTTACAGTGTCTAATAAGCACTTGATAGTCTCCCAGTGAGGGAACAGATGCTTCTTTAACTTCCATAGTCTCTGGCTCTATTTTTTCCTTAACTGCCCTTCTCTGTTTTGGGGGGAGTCTTTGTTTTTTCGTATTAGCCACCACCCACTGTGATCAGAATCTTCTCCCCAGACTTCTGGCTTCTTTGCAGGGTTCAGGCTCCTCTTGGTTGTTGCTCCACCTGCTCCCTATTGTTTGCCTTATTTTCTCTTCATTTCCATGAACAGCTCTTTCTTTTAGCTTCAGTGGTGTCCTGATGTTGCTTGTTCCCAGGCCTGGGCCTGCTTATATCTGCGCTAAATGTAGGAACTGTCTTGTTTGTATTGCAATTTCTTAGGACAAGTAGGCCAGTTACTGAACACACTGGTATAAAGTGCACTATGAAATACTCCGAAATTCTTTTGTGGGAGTTGTTTTGTTTTCCTGTGAAAGGCAGAGATGAAACTTAAGTGGAAGTAGCATCTAATGCAATGTGCCCAATGCAGGCAGCTCTGATAAATGTGGAGAAAGGACATAGTCTTTTGCTGATGAAATCAATATTTGCTGTTACTTATTTCAATTATTTTCCCATTATTCATATTAAGTTGACCATATTTAAGGTTTATTACTGATACTGGATTATGTCTTTAATGGTCTAAAAACTGAGGATAATAGTTACAAAATATTACAGTGCTTAATTTTAGTTTTTTAAATCATTTTGTTCTTCCTAGGTTTATATAGAAATGGTTTTTAATATTTCCTTTTTTTGGAGCCAATGTTTGAACATAGAGATAAAATTTAAAACGATGTATGTTCTTTGGTCTTCCTGATTATGGACAGACTACTTAACTTAATGTTTTGTGGCTTTTTTTTTTTTGATCTATACCTCAGGAGTCAAGACTAAGAAATATTTTGTTTAAAATTTTCAGTCTAATGGTAAAAATGGCCCTTATAATAGATAACTTTGAAAATTCAGGAAAATGTAAAAATAAAGGTCACTGTTGTTCCATTACCCACAAAAAGGCTAGTTACTGTAACTTACCATTATATACATCACATGTAGCATGTATTTTATTTTTCAAATATCAAGATAATATGGGCAAATTTTATTCTGCTTCTTTTCTGTTAACATTGTCTTATGATTATTTTGCACATAATTTTGTTTTAAACATGCATTTTAGTGGTTTCAAATCCTGAATGAATATAACGTTCAGGAATATATTTTTTTAAAGATTTATTTATTTTTGCATACAAGCTGGGGTGCAGGCCAGAGCTATGGGGCAGTGAGAGGGTTCACCAGAGCCAGAGTGGGGAGCAGAACAGGCAGATCGACCCAAATGCACTGCTGAGGGGAGCAGCGGATGAGGCAGGAGAGGTCTGCTGCGCCATGTGAGAATCTCCCCAGCTGGGCATTAAATTTGCGCTGCTGCAGCCACAGACCATTCCACAATGTTGCACTTAACCCGTTAAGCCACCAGGGAGGCCCACGTTCAGGAATATTTTATTTTTGGATATGTAGGTGGTTTGCTCCATTGTTTAAAATTATTTCCATTCCTGTTCAAGATATTGGATACTTAGAAATGATCCTAACAGCATATTTCATTAAAAAACAAACAAACAAAAACAGATAGGTGTGTACTCTTGATTTAAATATGTAATGTTTTAGACATTAGAAATAAGGAGATTAATTTTGATTAATGTCACATCATATATGCTTTTAAAAATCAGATGCATCTAAGGAAAAACCCAGTTTTGCTTACCTTAATGTTGGCCCAACTTTGGAAACTAAAGCATTTACAGCCCATTAGCTCTAAGACATCTCTCTCTTGAGACCACTTGTCGTAATGAGCTGTCAATTATTGTGCATCTAAGTGTAGTTAAAGGGACCATTGGGCTTCCAGTTTGAAAGCCAACATTTATAAATGTGCAGGAATTGAATTATAAATGTGGTGGTTCGATGAGACTCTACTGCATCTTGCCCTTGTCTTGATGCAGTGTCAGTTCTCTGGAAGATTTTAGTTTTCATTTAAAAAGAAGAAACAGCAAAAAATGTAGTATATCACTACACAGTTTTTATGTTTCCTACAATAACTTTTGGGGAAAATATTTTCTAAAACCAAGAGTTACGGATCAGAATTTCTTATTTAAGCATGCAAAGATTAGTTTAGTTTCAGCTTATACTTTGCAATGAGAGAAAGAATGGAAATTGGAGCTAATTAAGTATACTTTGTCTTCATAGGTGACACAATGAAGCTTCTATCTCTCAGATTCATATTCTGCATTACCTATTTATCACTAATTTCTGAACAGTGTCTTCTACTTCAAAATCTGCTTAATATTAAATGGTAACTATGGCTTTTTAATTAAAGTAGCATAGCTGGGTAACAGTTTTCATGGCTAAAGACCTTTGCTTTGAACATTCCAATCTAAATGATTACACATTAGAAACTTGGAAATCCACTTTTTTTTTTGACATTTCAGCTGTTAAATTTTATATTGTTCTGAAAAGTCAATATTTGGTTTGTGAAAAATTCCCCCTTGAATTTTGTTTCTTCTCTCTTTTTATTGAGGCAACATTGGTCTGCAACATTGTGTTTTAGAAGTATAGGATCTCCCTCTTCAGGTGTTACCATATACCCATCATCAAAGCACCCACAGCCTACCACCAAAGTCCACTGTGCTCCCTCCCATTCTGTTCTTGCTTCTCTGCCTCTGGTAGCCTCAGTTCTACCATTGTGTTTCTAGGTTTTGTTATTTGTTTCCCTTTATGTGACACTTTGTCTCTCTATATTCCACATATAAGTGACTTCAGCTGGTATTTGTCTTTCTCCTTCTGACTTATTTTGCTTAGCATAATCCCCTGCAGCTCCATCCGTGTTGTCACAAATGGCAAGTTTGTCTTCTTAAATAACTGAGTAGTATTCCCTTGTGTCTATAGACAACATCTTCCTGACCCATTCTTCTGTTTTTGGGCAACTGGGTAGCTTCCATACTTTGGTTATTGTAAATAGTGCTGCAGTGTAATAGTGCTGCATATTTCCTTTCAAATTTGTATTTTTGTATTTTTCTGGTAGATACCTAGGATAGAATTGCTGGGGCATATCGTAGCTCCATTTTTAATCTTTTGAGAAAACTCCTTAGATAAGGTAATGATGATGCATAGCTGATGTATAGATTTTCTGTATGAATTACCCCATTTCTTTCAAATTGTTTACAAACAGCACAGAAATTTCCAATCTCTGTGATACGTTGCTATCATATAGACGAGAGCAGGAGTCAGCAAACTTCTTCTGAAAAAGACCAGAAGGTATTTTTGACACTGCAGGCTCTACACTTTCTATTATGACTATTCATTGTAGTAGCAAAAAATGGCCTAAATAAATGGGTGTGGCTTATCCCAATAAAGTTGTTTTCATAAACAATAACATTTGAATTTCATGATTATCTTGTATCATGAAATGTTACTTTTCTTTTGATTTTTTTCAATACGTCAAATAGGTAAAAAACAGTCTTAGCTCGTGGGCTATAAAAGAGCAAATGAATGAATGACAAGGCTGGATTTGACCCATGGGCTCGATTATTTGCCAGCCTCTACTCTAGTAAAAAAAAAATTAAGTCATATTTTTTTCGGAGTTAAATATCACAGTTTGGTCAATTAAGACCCATAAACAAAGAAAACACTTCTTTTATGGAATAGTCATTTGACATTTTATAGAGAGTGAAAGGAAACATTTAATAAGCAAGCAAATCTGAGAGCAAAATGATTGAGTGGACTGGAGGTCAGAGGAAGTTTTAGTGTTAGGACTGATTACAAACTCCCTCAGCATTTCCCCAGGGAGAAGTATTCCTGATCTGTTTTTGAAGCACAGCATTAATATAACATTCTCCTTAACGCAGAGACTTATATTTGCACGTATCATCTTTTTATATGAACTTTGTTTTGCAGTGTTAGTTGTATCATCTTTGTAACTGACAATTTTCTATATACCTTGAATTGTGATTTAAAATTTCATTAATCATGAAGTTTTATAATCCTTATAAGAATATAAAATAGAATATAATATAGAAGCATCAAAGACTGCCAAGGAAATACGAATACTTTGTATTTTAAGACTTCCCAAGTAGATGCTGTGTGTTGCTAAGGCTGGCTGCGTTGTGTTAATTGATTTCAAGGGATGCTCTCTCAGTGCCTCTGATACTCTTGAGTGGATCTGTTTGCCAGGTGTGTCTCTTAATGGCAATTCTGCTTTCAGACCAATGAGAACACCGTGATCCAGTTTTGCTGCCTTCTAAAGTAATTGCTAGATTTAATATAATAAAAGTAAAATATCAGGACACCTGATATTTGTGAAATTGTCATTTTCCACCACAATTGGTGGAAATACGACATATAAACTAAAAATTTATTTTTCATGAAATAAGAACAGTTTATGAAGGATTTTTCTGTTTTTATATTTTGGTATGTGACTTAATGAAAGTGGGAAAGTGTGTGTTAAGAAGCAAAAATGGATTCATTGTTTTTTTTTAAGCCACATGTCCCATATTTCATTTTGTTCACCTGAAGTGAAGAGTAAAATAGTGTTTCATTTTTCCTTTATATGACTTGACAGTTTGGGGAATAAAAGATACTTATATTAGATAACTAAATATAAGTGTGAAAACACACCCACACCTGCACACAAATGCACACATATGTATGAAAAGGGCTTATATCTTTTATTCTCTTTTGAAGAAGTTCATGGTATAAAATTTAGAAACTATAGATCAGAATAAAGAAGTAAATAAAAGCATGTATATATTTACTACCCAGCCATAATCATTAGTAATAATTTTGGGAGTTCCTTCCAAGTGTCTTATGTCTGTCTCTATTTCCCTGTACCTCCAACCCTAAAATTTTTCTTCGGTGTTAATTACTTATCTGCTGTGAGCCTGGTACAGAATGCAGCACTGAGGACATAGAGGTGAACAGAACTAGTGTTTCCTCTGAAGTGCACTTTGTTCTAGTGGAAGGAGATTGGCAGTAGTGACCTGTATTTGGTGGTGGTTAGTCCTGTGGAGAAAATCAAGGAGAGGAAAGAGGACAAAGTCTTGTGTGTGTGTGTGTGTGTGTGTGTGTGTGTGTGTGTGTGTGTGTGTGTGTGTGTGTGTATGGGTGGGTGGGTGGGGTGGTGCATATCTTTATAGATGTGGTAAATGAGGTCCGTGTGTATGTGTGTGGTGTGGGACTTGTATGTGGTGTGTGTGTGGTATATAGTGTGTGTTTGTGGTATGTGTGTGATTGTATGTGGGTTTTGTATGGTATGTGGGGGTATGTTTGTGTAAGAATCAAGATAGTAAGGGTTATGGTCCCCATATTCTTTTGTAATCTGTGTTTTTAATTTTAAAATACATAGCATGAACATTTTCTGTGTTATTAAACCTACTTATGAACAAGCATTATTCTGAATGAATGAATAATATTTATTTAACTAGTTATCCATTATCACAAACTAATTTTTTTAAAAAGCAAATTACTATTTTGAGCAAGGCTGAAGAATATTCATTGAAGATATATGCTTTTGGATATCCTTAGCATGTATTTCTAGAAGCACAACTATTGGATTAAAGAATAATATGTGTTAAAGCTTTAGATAAATGCTGGTAAGATAAAAAGTATTATGTGACTATTTCATTGCTCAATTTGTTTTCCTTTCTCAAACCCCTATATTTTCAAAGTTTCAAATTCAAGCAAAAGTAGGTTAGTAGTGCCCAAATTTAAAGAACTCTGTTTTGTGGTAACATTTTACTTTCCTGGTGAATTTTACTTTTTTGTTTCTGAAATCTGATTCTCATTGTAGGCGAGAAGCTAATATACTTATAATTGCATCATGGCACAGGCTAACAAAGTCCGGTTTGTTGCTTACAAAGTTGGTATGAAACAAGGAAAAAAGACATTAAGCACAACAAAACCAGCAGTCTTGGAAATGCGAGAGGGTCTGTGCAAGTTTCAACTTGTCATTTCAGTTGCTTTTTTTTAAGGTCTGAAAAAAATCTCAGAATATTGAACTGTATTACAAAAGAAGCATTCAGTCTTGGGAGAAAACCATTTCATTCTTTTCTACTTGCCATGTGATAGGTTTTCTATTCCAGCTCAATAAAATAAAATGTATTATTTTAGGTGAAAATTTCTTAATTTGCTGTCACCTTCCACTGGTTTTCTTGCAGGTGACATTATAGATAATACCAGTGCTGACCCTGTTAGCACACACTCAGGTAGCATCTACTGTTTTCCAGGTACCACATTACCCCTCTTTAAAGCTAGAGGAAGGAGTGTTTTCTAGGAGAGAAAGTGGACATTTTAACACCAGGGCACTAGAGGGTTAGCACCTCTACTTACTTTCCTAAATCATGGAGAAGGGCTGAGTCTCAAATTTACCTGGGTATCTGATTAAAATGCAGATTCTGATTCAGCAAGTCTGAGATGGGGGCTGAGAATTTATTTATAAGGAGATCTCAGCGAATGCAGATGCTGCTGAACCATGGACCACATCCCTATTAGCAGGATGTTTGATGACATTGGCACAAAACTTGCTGTTTACTAGTGAGGAGAGTGAGATCTGGAGGTGCCTGGTCCAGGAAGCCATACAAGCCCCCTGGCAGCAGTGTCCTTTTTGCATTTAAGTCTATGCTGCTCATCCTGGGAGAACCACCCCTCGGATGAGATTGAAAATGACTTAGATTTTCTTTGTACTTTTTTGTATGTTCTAAGTTTGTATCAGTCATCATGTATTAATCTGATCAGAAAAAAAATACATAAACTTATTTTTCAACTGGAATAGTCCTCTTCCCCAAATTCCTCATAATGGTTGTTCTTGCAGATTATTGAGGTACATCTTTGAATTGTTAGAGTAACACTTTGGGTACTCTGCCTTCATCACCCTTGACACTTTAAAAAAAAAAGTATTGTGGTAAAATGCACATGAAATAAATTTACCATTTAACCATTTTCAGTGTAGGTCAATGACATTAAGTTCATTCACATTGTTGTGCAAACATTACTATTGTTCATGTCCAGAAATTTTATTTTTGTGAAACTGAAACTTTGTACTCAGTAAACTATAACATACCATTTCTCTTCTGGCATCTACCATTCTATCTCTTTTGTGAAACTGACTACTCTTATAGTTGGAATCGTAGAATATTTGTCCCCTTGTATCTTGCTTATTTCTTCTAGCATAATGTTCTCAAGATTTATCCATACTGTAGCATGTGTCAAATTCCTTTTCCTTTTTAGTGGTGTATAATATTCCACTGCATGTATATACACCTCATTTTTTATATCTAGTCATCCATTTATGGACACTTGGCTTGCTTCCAAGTTTTGGCTACTGTGAGTAATGTGCTGTGAACATAGATGTGCAGATATCTCTTTGAACCCCTGCTTTGGCACTTACATTTTTGTGTGCAGTAGCCAGCTGCCTGCATATATGCCTGGGTGAAAGCTTGCTCTGGCCACCTGTTCCACCCATATATGGGCTCTGAAGTTAGTTCCCTTCCTCTCCATTAAGTTAGAAATTGGTGTTCAAATACTACAGCTCTTGCCTCTCTAATGAGTTAACTGGAGTGATATGTCTACACCATCTACCAAAATTCTTCAATGAGCATTCTCCCTGCTGACCATATTGATAACTTGCTCGATATCACACTCTACACTGATTTTCTTCCCATCTCATTTCCCCACTCTCCTATTGGTGTTTCCTGGATAAACTCCCAGATAAACTGTTATTCTCAAATCCTTGACTGAGGGTATGCCATAGACAGAAACCAAACTAAAGTTGAGAAGGTGAATACTTGTTTGCACCTATATTCTAATGTCAGAGAGCAATACTGAGATTTGGATATTTGAGGTGGATCTCTGGTTTTGTGCAAATGTTCAGGAAAAACATCTCATTAGCCTGTTCAAGAAGAAAGTTGAACTTACCAACATTTGAACCTTTTTTGCTGTAACATTTTGAACATAAACTATATTTTCAAAGCTTTCTTTTGCCTCTTTATTCGAGGACAGTCTCTTAATTTAATTGCCATACATGGAGCTAGATTCCAAAGAAAGAAGCAAAACAGTTCTACAAGCAGTAGATTTCTCTGGTTATGATAGTAATTTTCTATATATAGATGCTGTTTCTTGCTTGCTACCATGTTTAGCCTCTGGGACTCTTCATGGTTGTATCTAGTTTGTTGTTTTTGGCTCATTTCAACGTTCTCTGTGTATTGTATTTTTAATATAAAATTATGTATTTAGCAGTCAGCTTGGAAAGAGTTTCTTGTACCAGAGTTTTTGCTCAAAATGAAAGTGCATCCAAGGGTGTAAGTCAGAGCTCTGCTTTAGTGTTTGGGAGGTTTGCTTCTACCAAGGTATGAACTTCCATTGATCTTTGGGCGTTGCTGCTGTCAGACCTAGCTACAGCATTTACTGGCCAATCCATACAACCACAGATAGTAAATCCTACACATGCCATTACAAGGGTAAACTGTTTACCTTTCTGAAAACTGCAAACACCTACCCAACAATAAATCTTTGACTAACTATATGACAATGCATTAGATTTAGTGGAAGATGCATGCATACTTGAAAAACATCTTATTTCTTACCTTTTTTCCCATTTAAATGATAAATTAATTAATGTCTCATTTAGCCAGTTTATAGAAAATGAATAACTTTCAACATAGAAAGCAGTTTCAGCTATAGAAAATAGATGATAATGTATCTATAAGTACCCCCCC
>PVIJ01008415.1:0-42011 GCA_004024925.1 Scalopus aquaticus | reverse complement strand
AATCTTTTTCATAGTAGGGTAAATTGAAGTTGTGATCAGGAAAACAAGAAATTAACATAAAGCCCCAGCAAAACAAACTTAGTCCTTGTTTCACTTTATTCACACAGAACATTGTGTTTATTATGTCGGTCAGAATATAGAAGGGCTAATTTAGATGGTAAAAATGAAAATTCTTAAAATTTCTTTGGGAGAGGAATTTCTGGATTCCTGGCTAGGCAGTTCACTCTTTCCAAGCCTCTTGCCTTTTCTCAACTGTGTTATGTGTTATGCTTGCACATAACAGCATCCTGTGAAATTACATTAAATTAGAAGCCACTGAGGGGTGGTGTTCATAGCATGTCTTGACATTTTTCCATGACTCAAAAAGCAGTGACTAATTATCTTTTGTGAGCCAGGTCTGCTTTGTGCTGCAGATACAGGTGATTTGATATCTGTTATCTACCTATTTCCTCCCTCCCTCCCTCCATCAGCAAAAGAAACATTCTACAAGTTGTTTAGTCCTTGGGTGATGAGGATATTTCCTCTGCTGATTCTCTGGTTATCAAATGAGGTAAAAATCCCCATAGTACTAGAAAATTTGCAAATAAATGAAGAATGCTAAAAAAATCCCTACATAATTGGAAAACTCATGTCACTGACTTTGGGAAAAACCAAGATTCTCAGGGGGCCATAGGAGACTTTTTTTTTTCTAAGGAGTTCTACTGGGGTCTGGTTCAAGAGTGCTAGTGGCCAATTTTCAAATTCCTTACTAACAACAACTAAAGTGGTATAAATGATGTATAGTTCATCTCATTATTCACACTAGATCTTTTCTGAAATGTCTCCATGAAGACTATTTTAACAATTAATGAACCATTGTTCCCAGTGGAAATATAGGGTTAAGTTCCTGTGGTCTCTGGTAGCAATTTTCATCAATGATTCATACAAAGCCTTTTTTGTGTGTATGCTTCTGTTAAAAAAAATAAACATCTTATTTGGGCCTCCCTGGTGGCGCAGCGGTTGAGCGCTGAGCTGTGGAGCTGTCGGCAGCGCGAGATATGAGTTCGACACCCAGCCGGGGAGAATCCCACATGGTGCGGCAGACCTCTCCTGCCTCTCCCGCTGCTCCCTTCAGCAGTGTATTTCTGATCTGCCTGTTCTGTCCCCACCCTGTCTCTGGTGAACCCTTTTGCTGCCCCGCGCCTCTGGCCTGTACCCCAGCTTGTATGTATAAATAAATAAATCTTTAAAAAAAGTAAACATATTATTTAATGTATATTGTTGATTCATTAACATTTAACTCACTGCTAACAGCACTACACTCATGCCTGAACAAAGCCTATCTAATACACGCATGGTCTCATGAGGCATATGGTGACCTCCTTGTTTTCAGGACTACTAGACAGCACTTCACTAGTTTGGGGGCCATTTTAAATAGTGAAATCAGCAACAAAAAGTACAGAATTGCAAATACTGTGCAAGAGACACTTGTTTACAATGTGGAAACTGAGGCAAGAAGAGGAGGGAGCCTTCTTTGACCTCAGCTATGAACTTTTGCATCATCGGCTTACATTTTCTGCCTCTCTCTTTCTACAAACACCAAAGACAGCCAGTGTTGATTTTGTGATTACAAGTAAATTTTGTATTGATTTTGTAATTGCAAGTAAGTAGGTTAATTTGCAAATAGGGAAATACACAAGCAATGAGGATTGACTGTATACGTCCTATTTCTCTCTGGAGCTGAGGTCTAGTTGTGACATACCCACACTTTATGTCTGACCTTGTTTCAATGGTAGGCTACTTTGGGTCTCTGTTTTCTTATTCATAAATCAAGGATGCTTGGATAGATGTCAGTAGCAGATTTGTTTAAGTGACAGAATTAACATTTATTCATGTGAAAGCTCAAGGTATAAAGTAGCAGTCAGCTCCCTGCCTCCTCTTCAGCAGTTATACCAAGAACTTATGGGGCTGCATTTTCAAGGCGATTTCTCCATTAGGTACATTTTACTCATTTGAAAAGTAATTTATTGAACCTGGAACAATTCAACATGTTGTTCTTGTACCAGATATACCAGAATAATGGATTAGAACTGTTTGAAATGACCTCCAATTACATTTTTATTTGTTAATTTTTGTTAAAAAGGTTTACTGCTAGTTTCATATCTTCTGACCTCTCCTTAATATTGACTTGTCCTGGGCCTCCCTGGTGGCGCAGCAGTTAAGTGCTGCGCTATGGAGCTGTCGGCAGTGACGATGTGAGTTCGACGCCTGGCCCGGGAGATTCCCACATGGTACAGCAGACCTCTCCTGCCTCTCCCGCTGCTCCCCTCAGCAGTGTATTTCCATTGATCTGCCTGTTCTGCTCCCCACTCTGTCTCTGGTGAACCCTCTCACCGCCCCACGCCTCTGACCTGTACCTCAGCTTGTATGCATAAATAAATAAATCTTTAAAAAAATATTGACTTTTCCTAGTTGATCTTTTAAACTCACTGTTGTTTTAAATATGTAGGATTCACTTAATAGCTCCTCCCCGGCTTTATTCACCTTGGTCAGAGCATCCTTCACCTACAAGGTTTGTGCCAGGAAAGACCTCCCCACTGGGCATGTCTTAAGGCACTTCAGTACAAAAGAGTACATCCACTCACAAGACAAACCATCCAAATGAACACCCAATATTTTCATGGGCATCCCTGTCACTCTGGCAGCTGTGTGTACTACTATGCTGGTAGGCTGCCGTAATGGAGTTGCCTTTCCCCTCTGGAGGATGAGTGTACATAATCCACATGTGCAAAACAGTAAAGTAACAAATATTGTGCATTAAAGCTATCTTGAAATGAGCATCTACTAGTTTAACTACAGCAGATTATTTTACTTATGACAATTGTAATTATTTTATATATGATAATTGTGATTTTTATTTTAGTCGTCAATGCTTGAACACTAAAAACACAGTTTGCTAAGATTCTTCAAAGGCGATTCATTCCTCTAAGAAGAAATTGAGATGTGAATTAACAGTAGATTCAGGTGTTTGTTTTAATCCAGTGAGTATATTTAATCATGAAAACTTCAAATGTATCTAAAAAATAGTATGTTATCTTTAGTAAGGAAGTCTTTCATCATTGCTGTTTCTCTCCTTTAGACAAAAAAAAAATAGTTTTTCTCTAAAATGCCCCTTTTTCATGAGTAAATGATGAGATAGAATTATTTCTATTTTTGAGAGCTGGCCAAAGAAGGTATGGAGGTTTGTGGTAATTTCAGTTTTAGTCTTGTGTGTATAGTTTCATATCTGTACTCACTGATTTTTAGTAAATCTGTTGACACTTAGTATAAAAGGTCTGGGCAAGAGGACATTGTCTACAAGGAAACCGTGTTTCAACTGTGGTAGACTTCCTTTGGTGGTCCTAGTGAACTGCCTGTCACTTATGTTTTTAGATATTCTCCTCCTTACTGACTCCAGACTTGGCCATAAAATTTGTTAGTCAGTGGGACCTTGGTTAGCAGAGACTTGACAGGCACTGGCACATTAAGGCTTGCTTCTTGGAATGATCCTTTTTGAAGCCAATGTTGGTGCTATATAAAGGCATAAGCGAGAATATTAAATGATCAACCATGTGGAAAAAGATTCCAAAAAATTTGCGAGCATCTTGCTTAGTGCAGCCTAATCACGGCCCCAGCGTGTTGAGTGACCTCCATGAGACTGTATGGAATAGAGGAACTGCCCCATTGAATCTAGTCATAGTCTAGAGTGAACTGTGGGAAATAATCAATGATTCATGTTTTAAGTCACTACATTTTAAAATGATTAGTTACACAGCAATGGATAACTGAAACTATGTCCTACTTCAAAAGGTTTTTGCAAAAACTAATAATAATTAATCACAATGACATTGTATTTACCTTTGGTAAATGACATCTCATTTTGTTTTCCTCCTCCCATTTGACCCTGAAACTCAGAAGAAATATCATAGAGAAGCAGCTGACCATTATTCATGTTGGAGGAAATTGTAAGGAAACCATTGTTTAGATAGTATGCCCACAAAGGTACAAAATTAGAATTTTCCTCTTGGTTCCCACTTTGCTTCTCCTGTTTTCAATATTCACCAACTGAATTCTTTGAGCTCAAGAGAAAACATAGGAGGAAGGGCCTTCATGGCCCCACATAGTCCTTCTAAGACTTTTGTTGTTGTTTTCAGATTTGTCATTTTATTGTAGATGGTATATTCACATTAATGTGCTAGTTATGAAAGATAAATGAAAGAACTTTTGAATCTCTTCTAATCATTTGTACCCTTCCATGTTGTGCTAACTCTTACCCTTCTTCCACAAGCTTTTAATTTGCTTATCACGTTTTCAAAGACTACTGAGAGGAGCTCTTGATCACTTGTCAGAACAGTCTTGCTCATGAATGGTGTTAGAATGACTCTTGCCATTATTTTAAATATGAGAGCTAGACATTTCTATATGGTCCTCATTCATTCCATGGTACTGTTTGTCCAGCAGTGAATTAAAAAAAAAACAAACAGCTTATGAAAGTTCTGGTGCCTTTTGCCACTTAAGCACAGTTGTGGGATGTAGGTAAGTACTATTGTGGGATGGCTGCTTTGGCAGAGGCAACAGCTTTCAAGAGAGAAAGATAATCATTTTGAGCTGCACAATTTTAGGACAGTATATTCTGTTTCATTTCAAGAGGGAATGTTAGAGTAGGAAGAGATTGTCAAGATGGTAGAGATAGTGCAACACTTCCACTTCTCTTCTGTTTAATAAAACTAAGGCTTGGCCATTCTTTAATTCATCAGTTGAACATGGGTATGTGGAATATTCTAGCTCAATCCCTCTTGCAGGTGCTGCTGAGTGAGGGAAATGAGGAAGTGAAATGATTTGCCCAAAGAGATGTATGAGGGAGAAAGAATTAGAACTGTGAAATAGGTCTCTATCTCTTGAGGTAATAATTTATAACGAATGTGTAGTCTTGATTTTTATATAGGTGTGTCTTATAATGAGGTAAGAGAGCAGTCAGTAATTGTTTATAGCAGATTTATGAGTTTTAAAATACTTGATTGTATATGTGCTGTCAAATCTGATTTGACATAACACTTTAATATAACACTTATTAGCTATTTGTTTAATAGGTTACATTCTTCTAAAAGTTATTTTCCTTTTGCTGATATGAAAGTGCTTTTTGCTTTTTCAGAATTACCTAATTTAAGAAAATATTGCAAGGAATGGAGTTTCATGTCAGTGCAGGGACTGTGCTGCATGACTGATGTCCCTTTTACTTGCTGTAAATCTTTAGTAAACTCTCAAGTCGCATAAGAAACTTAGAAGTTTGCTTATCTAACTTCATTTGACAGATGGAGAAATGGAGGCCTTCGCTAGGATATTTGCTCTAGTTCACAGAACTTGTAAAAAGCCAGCTTAGAGACTAGAAGTCAAAGTTTAGTACATTTTTACCTTGGTGCAGGGTAAACACTATTCACTTTGTACCCCAGTGCTCATGTGTTCTAGATGAGTCTATTTTCAGAGGTGTGGTGATTACTCATGCATTGTCTTAGGTTGGATTCTCCCAAAGCTGACCTGAGACAAGGATCAGAGCAAGAAGTCAACGTGGGAGGTGACCCCAGGAAACCCCGGTAGGCAAGTGGGGAAGTGAGATAAGGTAGGAAAGGCAGCCAACATAGCAGATCCCAGCGTGGGCATTTCAAGAGGGAAGATTAGGTTCCTATCTGAAACTTACATTGGAGCACTGCCTTTTGGAGACCTTGTAGCTAATGTACTTCCGAGTTGCCCACTGCAGGGATGGGGAGCTGGGCTGTTCAGCAACTCCTGTGTGTCTGAGAGCTTCTGGAAGCCTTCCTCCTAGACACTTGCTGTTGAGCGGGACGTGTTCAGAGAGGCTGGGTTCCTGAATAAGGCTTCAGAGTGCTTGGGAACTGAGTGCACAGGGACGTGGAGGGACAACTTCTGCATGGATGTAAGTGGAAGGGATGTAAGTGGAGCACTCACAGTGTGATTCTGACAAACAGTCTTAACTTATTCTTTTCATCTCATTTGCAGACCTGGGGTTCTAATATGTGTAGGATGGCGCTGAATAAGTGCTGAAGACCAAGCCATGGATGTTGGGTGCTTTCTGTTGGCCCCTCCAGAGCCAATCTCTGCTTTGTCCAGTCTGCTCTTGTCCTAGGGCCTGGGACATGCTGCATCCTTGGATGTTCCTGTCCTCTGACTTCTGCGTGGAGTTAGGAAGCTTTAGTCTGTGATTGGAGGAAGGAGGACCTGCCTGTTTATGCTCCCCTATGTCTTTTTGCCACCAACTTAATGGGGACTCTATCCCCTGCCTGGAGGCCACAGAGTTTGTCAGGGGGCCTTTTAAAGCTAAGGCTTTAATTTCTAGCTTCCCAGGGCTGTCCCCTTGTGCCTTCAGACCTAGGGCACTTTATATTCTCTGGTTGAGTTCCCCAAGCCAGCCCTCAGCTGATAAATAATCCCTTATTAAACTCCCTCAGTTGCACCACATGAATGTTCCATCTGTCTCCTGCGGAGTCCTTGACTGAGACACCATCTTTGAGGAATTTGCTCTCTAGACAGGACTGTGAGATGAAACAGCTAGAGAGACATTATGAAGATGTAAGATGATGAAGTGTAAACTGTACTCGAACCCTAAGGACACTCAGCATGTAGGATACAGTAACAAAAGAAGGGGTGTCTATTAAGGAAGACTTTTTGGAGGTGCCTTTGATTGTAATTGGTGGAGTTGGTTTTTCTACTCGGGGGTAACTCTGTTTAAAGAGTGAATTGAAATTAGAATCTCGGTCCTGTTATGACCATGTATGTAGTTAATTATAATATATTTAATTCTATAAGGTGGCATAATATGTCATTCAGAGAAACAGGGTAAAATGTATCCATTCATCTGGAAATTTCCAGAATTTCTCTCATGAATTGTAACTTTAACATTTTTATCTTAATTCCTTGTATTTTGCATCCTTCTAATCAATTATATTCATTTTAGGGTTTTTTTTTTTTTTTAACAGCTGGTTTGAAAGGCATTTCACAACAGCAAACACTCGTTCTGTCCGCATTTACAGAGTGCTCCTTGTGATTCAGGCACTTTACTGAACACCATGGCTTATCCAGTAATGAGCAGGATTTGATCACTGCTATTAAGGAAATCACAATGTAGTTGGGAAAATAAAAGTTCAAACAAATAATTATGATATTTTACGTATGATAGGTATATACAGAGTATTGTGTATACCTAAATGAGGTTGCTGTTAAGTGTGCCAAGAAAAGGCAGAGAGGTTGGTGACAGATAATATTTCATAGAGCAAGTGACATTGAGTTGGATCTTGAAGGTGATAATGAGTTTACAAGGGAGAGAAGAGGAAGAATGATAGGAAGGAAGGCTTGGAATTTCCTAGTGGGTGGGGAATCAGTGAGGCATAAGATTATTTAGCCAGAAATGCTGGTGGCCTTTGGAAGAATGTCTGGACTTGAGTCCAAGGGATAGAAAAGCCATCTCATCCTTAATACTTCTCACCTAAAATCATACACACAGCACATATACTAAAAAATGTCAGGAATGAAGGCTATATAAAATAAAAACCAATTATCTTTAAGAATCTTTAGACATTTAACATAGTGCCAGGCCTGATGCAGCATATGTTCTAAATGCTGAACAAGGCATGCTTTCAATTCATGAACATCTCCAAGTAAGGCGATGGACCCGTTGCTATCTTCTGTCATACCTGCCTTTGCTCAGATTCATGTGTGCTTATACCAAATTTATCACTATAGGCTTACCTTAAATTTAGAAATATGATGGGTTTCTTGGAAATATGGTGGATTGCCTTTTTAATTAATTACTGATGACTGTGTATCCTTATTTCACAGTCACCTGTTCAGTAGAATGTATCTCTTACCCTGACCTGTAGAGATCCTTGAGCCTTATTCCTTTTAGTTATTTTGTCCCTAAAGCTTTAGGGATCCATAATCTTTATACCTAAGGCAAATAATTGGTGAATACATTTATCGATACTACATTTCCTTCCTTCTTCCCTCCTTCCCTCTATCGTGAACAGGTATGTTTAACATGTCCCTCTGACCCCACTATTTATGCAGATATTTTAGTTAATGTTTATCACCAATTGGCTAGAATTTCTGTGTCTCTTGATGGTCTCAAGTTCAGATCCCTCAAGAGACATTTATATTGGTTGCTAGCTGTCTAATTAGCTGTGGTTGAGAGGGCCAAGTCTTGTGCTGCTAAGGACTGTCTTTGAGGGGCTGAGGTGGGATGGGTTGTCTAAAGGGAGCCATATTCAGAATAGGCAAAGGCAGATGTCTAGAGAACATTAGTTCAGTGAAGTTTATTTGAAGGAACTCTCAAGGCCTGCCCATTCCTTTGAGTCTAGAGATTTCTTTTCCATACTTCATAAAGATGTTTGACCTTTCAGCCTTCTAACTACTTGAAGCATTCTCTTCCTGCTTGCTTTTGTTGTTATTGTTTGTTACTCTAGGGTACCACTCTCTCTGTTGCTGCTGTGTTCTTCCATATTCCAGTGACAGGAAGTCTCTTTTCTGTCATTTAACTTCTTATTCTTCAGAGTCCAACTCCAGTACATCTTCCTCAAAGGTAGGTGGAACCCTTTGGGTTACATCTCATTCCTGTTCCAACTCTCCTTGCTTCTTCATGCTAATCAGTTTGCAGTTTCATACCTGTGTGGCTGCTTGACCACTGTCTGCCTCCCACAGTGGACTCTAGAAGACAAAAGAATGTATCTGTTTTCCCTAGGGCAGTAGTGGATATTCATGACTGTTGTTAGGCACTGGCAAATACTTATTGCTCAGAGCCAGCTTGGAGAGTTGAAACTTGGAGGTAATTGAAAACTGGAGGTAGTTGCCTTGAAGCAGTAAGGATTCCTGGGAAGAGAGTACTTATCCTGATGAGAGAAGTGAAGAATAGTCTGTGTCAGCAACTATGAAGATATACTTTCTTGGGGAACCCTTCTGCAACAGCAATGCCTTGTGAGTCAGTGAAGTCCCAACTTTAGGAACATTCTGGTGGAGGCTGCGTGCAGGTACTATAGCAGATACTGTTATCTAGAGACAGACTTTAAATGTCTGATTAAAAGCCAACTTCTTTTTCTATTTGTTCCCATCACCATGTGGCCCCATTTCTGTACCCAGAGCTCTCAGTGATGGCCAGACTTGGTGACTTTGAGACCAGAACTGTTTGTTCCATTTCTGTTTATTCTCGCATGAAGCCAATATCTTGATCAGTTAGATACAACTTGGGATATGATGTCCCTAAGAGTACAATTGCTGTGAGATGACCCCGACCATAACTTTTTGTCCAGAGCTTCTGGCACATTGTCCAAAAGCAGAGTTAGTGGAAGAATCAAGATGGTAGAAGAGAAACAGAGTAAGAAATAAAAGATCCTGTGTCTTCTGAATTCTAGGGTTTTTCTGTTCTCCACTTTCAGAGATTGAAATAAAGATCTTGAGCAGTATTGTTTTCATTAATTTATCTCACTGAAGTAGTTTAATTCAGTAAATGCATATTGAATACTCTACATGTGTCTCAATGGAGGATGTAAAAATGAAGACAAGTTGGTATGTGACTTTGAGTTTTATACCTAGCCAGGAAATATGTCATGTACCTGTGAAAGGAGGTGCTAATGAAAGGGTCAGATAAAGTGGGCCATAATAGGACCAGAATAGGAGCTGGAATAGTCAGGGGAGTTTTCATAGAGGGGAGCAGAACTTGAGGTGATTCTCCTTGGATGAGTGGATTTAGGAAAGGAGGGGGGAGGGGAGGGAAGAAGAAGGAGGAGAGGAAAAAGAGCAGAGTTGGGGGAGCGGGTGAGAAAAGGAGAGGGAGAGAGCACGCGAGCATACACACATTGGAAGTCTGGAAAGCTACATGTGTGAAAGTGAAATGAGAGAATGAGCAGTAATGTCCTTTTACGCCCCACAATCAGTAAATGCCTGTGCAGTAAGGATGAGAAGTTAGAGAGTAGATGGCTCTGCAGAAACCCATTGCCATTGGGTGAGACCCTTGGAAGCCAGGGTGCAGGGGCTAACTGCTTGCAAGCAGCAGAAGTAACATCATGTAACTTGTGTTATCAGAGCATTATTTTTGCGGCAGTTGGCAAAGTGTTGTTTTTTTTTGAGATTTAATTTTTATTTATACAAGAACTGGGGTGTAGGCCAGAGGTGTGGGGGGTGGGAGTGAGAGGATTCACCAGAGACAGAGTAGGGAGCAGAACAGGCAGATCTACTGAAGTACACTGCGGAGGGGAGCAGTGGGTGAGACAGGAGAAGTCTGCTGTGCCATGTGGGTCAGCTCCCTGGCCTGGGATGGAACTGGTGCTGCAGTGGCTGCTGATAGCTTGATAGTGCTGAGATTTTAACCTCTTGTGCCACCAGGGAGGCTCCCAGCAAAGTGGTTTTGATGAGGAAAGGTCGGATCCAGTGATACTACCTGGGCTATTATTGTGGTCGGCATCAGGGAGATGGCTATTGAAGCTGAGAGGAAGGAATGTGCAGAAAATATGGTTCTGAGGAAGAACTGGACTCATAGCGGAGAAGATAGAAAAGCAGGAAACAAAGGGATATTGAACCTGGGTAAATGGAAAATTAAACCATCAGTAGCAAGGTTGGGGGATGGTCATACTGAGGTTGAATGGACAGAGGAATGACTATGTCTTAGTAGCAGTTGCAGATAGTGAAGGTCTTTAGAAAGATAAAAGCTGGAGTTGTAAATGAGCACATTATTAGGACCTGTTGGATTAAATTAATCCAGTGAATACAATTTGGGAGTTTCACTGGACATTTCAAGTAGAATAATAAAAGTAGAACCTTTGCCTTCAAATATGTCATCCAGGTCTTCTGCAAATTCCATTTATTCTACATTCAAATTGTATCCCAAATTTACCATTACCATTACCCCTGTCTTAGCTCATGTGTCAGTTTATATTGCCTTCATCACTACCTTTTGGTCCAGTCACCATCCTTCTTCACCTGGATTCTTCACCTGGATTCTCTAGTTGCCTTCTAGCTGGTCTCCCTGTTCATACTCTCACCCACTGACAGTCTGTTTTTAACCCTGCAACAAGTGAGATTTTTTTCGTATAAGTCAGATCATGTTGCTCTGTCCTTAGCCTACAGTGGCGTCTCACCTCATTCATGGCATAAACTGAAACCCTTACACGGCCCCTAGGCGCTGGCACCATCTCTTTCTTTATCTCTGCCTTCATCTCTTACTACCCTGCCTTGTTTATTCCATGCTGTCGGCCCTTTCCAACTGCTGTTGCTCACACACTGGACATGCCTCCCCCTGGGCCTGTATGTGTTCTTTTGCCTGGAGAGCTCTTCCTCCTTCTTTCGGTAGATCTTATTTCTTCGCCTCTTTCCAAATTTTGCTAACTGAGGCTTCCTTTACTCTTATTTAACACTGTCATCACCCTGGCTTATATTCCTGTCCTCTTTCCCTACTTATCATTTTTCCTCCATTGCCTTTAGGATCTTCTACTTTCCATACTATTTGTGTTGTCAGTCTCCCCTCCAGAATGGAAGTTCCACAACAGTGGAGATTTCTATCACTGTGGTCCACTGTGGCATCCTCTGTACTAAGCATCATTTATTGACTGAATGAATAAATTTAATGAAGTTTCTTTCTAAGTGGAATTGCAGTATCTTCTATCAGAGGTCAGTGATTTCTATCTATACATCCAGGGATGATCAACGCTTAATAAATGTTGTATATGAGAGCCTGGCATATAAAATCCTAACTTTTCACATTATCTAGTTCCAGAAATTTCCATCGCTAAATGGGACACTTAAAAAGTGATGGTGGGAGGGGTGCAGAAGAATAGTTTTGCTTCATTTAGCTGAGCTTCCTCTTTGGGCTTCAGAATTCACATAGCCGTTTGGCAGTTCTTTCATTATCACTACAATTATTAATTGGATGCTATTTAAAAATTTGGCCCCTAAACTCTGCTGATGTTTTAGGAGATTATACTATACAGGGTACAGAAATTGCTGGGGCTGACTGTAACTATTCATGGCCAATTAAGGAACAGTATTGGCAAGAAACACAGGGTGGATTCAGTTGTGCCTGTGGAGCCCTGGTTGCGAAGGTTCATGGTATCTGAGAAATAGCCGCCTGGGTTCCCTTCTGCAGAGGGAATCTTGAACGGGTTACTTAATATTAGCAGCCTTGAGTGATTTTACTTTGTAGGGGACTCAAAGAAAGGAAAGAACAAAGTGAAGGAGTTATTCTTTATCTGGGAGCATTTACTTGAGAAGACTTCTGAAGCTTGCTTTTGGTTTTATTTGGTATCACTTTTATCTCTTCCCAGGGGATGCAGATGTCTTTTGAAAGAATGCATGCAGAAAAAAAACAGACTGTAGGAGGCAGAAACGAATTCTTTAAAGTTTAACCAGCTTCCAAAAGACAGAGTTGCTGCAAGAAGCTGACTTACAGCACCTCTTTTAAGGTTGAGATTTGCGAGAACCAACTAGGGTGACCCATGTTAACGGTGTGTGGATGGCACAGTTAAATGGTCAGATTCTTACTAATATTTTAGGTGGGGCTTTTTAAGGGAACTCAGACAGTAGGAAAGTGTATGACATATAGGAGCCAGTGGCTGACAGTACCTTTACTTAACTTTCATATTAAAACAATACAGAGAAAATTATTTTGGATTTTCTTCTAGCTGGTGAATATATTGTTAAGCTGCTGTTTTCAACTATCATGTCTAAAGGGTTAAAAGACTGTTCAAATAAAAGAACAGTGCTGTACACATGCATAGCCAAAGACCTTCTGTGTGACATTCCCTGGGGTTCCTGCTTGGTGTCAGTTGGCAGGATGTTTGAATCAGTGGCAAAGCTATTTTCCTAGCTATGCCAAAAAGTGCTAGAGCAACACAGAGGAGTTAGATCTGGGGTCAAAAGGCATGTGAGAGAAACATCATAGAGAAGATGGTTTTGGTTTTAAAATGTCTTATCTGGGTGGCACTTATTTCCATCCTCCTTAAAAGCGACAAACTCTTGGGGATAACCAAGAGAGTGAACTTGGTGTCCAAGTGAAGGTGAATGAGAAACAAAAGTATTGCCTGATGAATTTTGTAATGAGAAGCGGGAAATCTGATGCCATGGGACTCTTAAACAAAGCCCTCCTCTATCTTTATTTGGGCTCAAAGAGGTCACATGCATTCCATAGCACAGTTCTTGCTGTGAGTCCTTCAACAAATGAATTAAAATGTTTCTATCTAAAGAATACAAGATTTATGTTTGGCAGATTTTCTCTGATTAGACACTACTGCTTCTTTTTATCCTGCCCCCCCTCATTGTCTTTTATGGTTTAGACAGGTGTTCTCACTTCAAGAAATGTGGGTCTACATTACTGCTAAATATATAATATTACTCTTATCTAGCCAATTGATGATTACCAATATTATCTTTTCTTATCTTTTTTCTTTTGCTGTGTTTGGAATTATCTCTTCTTGAGGTTAAGCAAGGGAAAGGATAAGTAGAGAATATATGATGAAAAGTGGTCATGTTGTATTCGGTGGCTCATCCTGTTATCATTTCTGTGTCCATTTGTCTGTCCGTCCATCCATCCACCCACCCACCCTCACATTCATCTGTCCATTCATCCATCTGTCCATCCATCCATCCATCCATCCATCCACATGTGAACACATCTGATTTTCATTGATCATCTATTCGTAATCGAGCATAATACCAGTTCTCGACTTAAGATGGAGTATGCTAGGTTACCTCTGTGAAAGAGGCTTTTATAGAAAAATGTTAAAATTATTTACATTCTTTCATGGAAGGGACATGCCCCCATTATTAGGGGTTGGAAATCTATGGGCTGCATACAGGAAGTTTCCAGCAAGAAATACAGTATCAACAGATATGAGAAGGATGAATTGTAGTTACTTGGATGAACTTTGCATTTGGGCTTGGGTGTGGTTATGGGATAAGGAGGAGTTTCTGAAAGAGACTCCTTTTTCTAGAAGTCACATTTTATGTGAAGTTCTGTACCTGAAGTCCTTGCAAATTCAGAACATCCATAATTCAAGAATAATTCTGACCAAAAAATGGTATTTCCATTAACCAGTTGATATGGCGCCACCCTGTGGTCACTCTGTAAACAGTTTAGCAATAAACCTTAACCTAGGCAGCATTGAAACAATTCTTGAATAATTTTAATATTTTGTGTGTGTTTAACACTAATTAAATTAATGTGAGACATTAATGTTTTTATATATTATTTCAATGCTGCATAACTCAGGTCCAATCAAATAGTACCACACTTTGGAGAGTTTCAGAGAACTAACTCCTTGAGCACTAACTCCTCATCCAGTTGATAGAATTGCAGGTAGTTTATAAAGTACACTTAAGAATAGGAGTAAGCTAGGGAAGAGATAGAGGAGAGGAAGAGTGGCAGGGGAGGAAATAAATAAGGAATCAGGACCCCGATCATCATGGCTTATGAGCCACGAGAAGTAGAAGGCACTAAAGACCCGCTAAAAGAATTAAGAAGAAAATGGTCGGGTCAGCATTAGGCTTTAATTGATGAGAGAGTTGAAATTAGACTAAGGTTATATATGGGATTCATAAACCTGAAACATCCCCTTTTATTTGTAATTACATTGTATTATAAACAATATGAGCTTTCATAAAGTACTTTTAAGATTTTTTGTTTATTGTGTTTTTTTTTTTTTTTGAAAGGTTCAGTCTTGGAAGAGATAGTAAAATATGTGGCCAAAAAAGTTGGATGGAGATTTAACTCAGACTTGGCATATAAAACTGGAGGAGGATTTGATTAGAAAGTCATTTTTTTTTTGGGGGGGGGTCTCTAGTAAAATATGTTGGAGAGAAACAGGAATTAGATGAAATCAAATAGATTTCTTATTGTTGGGAATTCTTAGGGCCTTAAAAGTCTTCACATGTTGTGAACCTGTAAGATAAATTAAGGTATGCAGTACGTCCCCAGCTTGTTTTACAGTGTAGGTATCTTTGTTCTGGAAATAGTCATTATAGTCTGGCTGAGAACTCGCATTCCAAGGGATGTGTACCAGTTATCTGTTGCTATGCTAATGCTATGTAACAAGTAACCACAAAACCTCAGGGAAATACAATCATAAAATTTACTCAGTTTACAAGTTGAGAAGGGGGGACTCGGCTAACCTCACTCATGTGTCTGTGGTCAACCATGAGCTGGGTAGGCAGCTTTTCTGACCTTAGTTGGAGCCCAGCTAGCTGTTCGTCCATCTAGGATGGCTTTAGCAGGGAAGACTGGGATGATGATCTCTACCATACATGTCTCCTCCTCCTGCATTTTACACATAGCATGTTCTCCTGGCCCTGGCAGAGGGACAAGAAGGAGGAAAAATCCTATTGTATATTTCATTTTTAGCATCTGCTTATATTACATCAGTTAATATCCTGTCCAAAGGAGGGCCCAGAGTGAGAGGTGACACAAGGTTACATGACAGAGGGAGTAGATATAGGGAGGGAGAAGGATCAGGCTCTTTTGTGTAAGCAGATTACCCTGAAACCTAACTTGAGAATTGCTAGGTGAGATCACAGTCAACTGAGATCAAGGAATGAGGTCAGACTTTATGCCATAGTCACAGAATGTGTTTTAATTCTGATAAGCAATATCATAAATAGATGTGTCTTGGTATTGTCAAGTGAGAGTGAGTTCATGTGGTTCCTGCAGAACTTTCACTATCTTTCAATGGAAATCATCTCAGCACTGAAAGTTTGTGGATATCAGCTAGTTCTAGTTGCATCATGTTAGACATGAGGAAATGGAGACACAGAGTCTCTGGCCAGCCAGAGTTAACTGGCCAGCCTAAGTCCACACAGCTAGAACCAAAGCCTGCTCTCAACCCAGATCATTTCTAAAGCCAGTTGGATTTTAGTTACCTCAAAGAAGATTTGTTGGGGTATGGTGGTGGTGATGGTGGGAGGGGATGAAATGTATTGGCAGTTTTTACATATGAACAATTCACATCCTTTTGGAAAGAGTATAATGTAATAACTTTTTAAATGGATGTTAGATGTCTTTGGAAGGGCTAAGCGTAGAGTTAAGCACTGAGTGGTGCTCAGTACTGTGGCGCTATATATATATATATATATATATATATATATATATATAAAACTAGGTATATATATGTGCACACACACATATCTTTTGAATAGAAGTGAGGGAGGAGGTTTAAAGGAGGGTCCCTCAATTGGGTAATTTGCTATCAAAGCCTGTTTTCCCACCTGTGAACATTAGAAAAGCAAAGCAAAATAAAGAATGCTTTATGTGCATGTCAGCCTTATGCAGGGTCACGGCAATCTTTTTGTTATCTCAGTTTGGTGTCTGGCTAGAAAGAGCACTGACTGTGTAGGTCTTCGGTGATGTATTTCTGTTTTCAGAGTTTTTCTTAGCTCCACCCTTTCATACTCTCAAATTTCTTCTGCATCAGAGAAATTCACATAATACTTCTGAGACTAGAGCAAAGAATTTGTCTTCTAGTTCCTGCCTTGTCAAACAGCAGATTAAATCATGAAGGCAGATTCAGCCTTCCGGAATAGGAGCTACATTAACACCTAATTGACCTGATAGTTCTGGGAAACAATTTGTTTTTCATAAGTAAAATTTTGATTATGAAATTTACTTTGTTATTTTTGTTTTAGAAATACTTCTGGAATATTTAATATATCCCACTTATACTGCACAGAGAATAATTGAAACTTCTCACCCTCATCTTTTTGGACATCAGTTATTGAGCTGTGCAGTAATACAGCAACATGTCTTTCAGAGAGCCGTGTAAGTGAAAGGTATTATTATTGTGGTGATTCTTTGCTTAGGGGCCTCTGGAGTATGTACAACCTCTTGCTGTTGAACTAATTTTTGACAGATATGCTTTTTTAAATCTTGTGTTTTATTTTCAGCATGTTTCTCTATATTTCCTCATTATCAGTACTTGGGGGCAGTTCAAACAGACTGGTTTTTCCATCCATTCCATCACCTTCTCCTGTTCTATTTTATGTTCCAGGGAACTACATTTCCCAGGGGCCCTTGTCCTCTGGTCTCTAGGCAGCTTTGGGCAAGGGCAGGGACTGGTAGAGGACTGCAAGGTGGAGGAGAGAGGTTTCCAGGGCATCTATCCCTGCTTCTCTTTGTTTTCATGCTATCTCTAGGACAACTATGTTTCTCCCATAGTTTCTGTTACCACCAGATTCCCCTTTTCTCCCCAGCAGCCTGTGCTGTTGTCCTCTCAGCCAGTTGATCCCAGTCTCAAAGCCCTGATAACACTTTTTTCTCCCAGTATCCCAGGCAAACAAGCAACTTCCCATGGCTGCTAGACTCTAAGTAGCTTGTTCCCTCTGTGGTATGTCAGCCCCTCCATCACGCTGTAACCAGTCTCTTGATCTGAAAGATCTAGGGTAGTATCTGTTCTCTGATTGTTTAAACTGGTAACAGTTTGGTGAGGTTGCCTTCTCTGACAACTCTTTCTCTCATTCTAATTTGCTTCTTTTAAGTGTGAGGACAGCAGCCAGCTATTCAGTTTATTCGTTCGTTCGTTCATTCATTCATTCATTCATTCATTCATTCATTCATTCATTCATTTTACCAGCTTATTTTATTGTACATAAAAAAGCAAACTTAACTGAGCAGTAGAGCAGAGTGATGTGGAGCCTGGGCTCTGGTGTCAGAATGCTTGTGTTCTAATCCCCATGATACTAGTCATCGGCTGTGTGACTCTGGACAAGTTTCTCAACCCCTATGAGACTCACTTTTTTTATGCTGCTAAGATTTCCCCTATGGAGGGGACAAGAAGGATTTGAGATTGGGAAAAGATGAGTGTGCTACAGTCTTAACAGAAGGCTTGGTCAGCCCCTAGGGAGCTCAAAAGCAAGTTAGGTATTTATGCACTGATGTTGACTATCCACCTCCTGCCCTGGCACATCTGCAAGTGTGTGGTTGTGAAAGATGAGCAGCTAACAATCGAGAAGTGTGCTGCTGGGTGCCTCGTGCTCAGTGACTGCTCATCAGTATTAGCATCATTAAAAGAGTGAAAGTAGACGTTGCAGCCAATGGGCGGGTGAGGTCTGAATTAGAGAGTTGTTATTGACTTCCTGTCCATGACATTATCATAGACAGTGCAGGAAAAACTGGGTAAGTAGTCTGCGGGTAAATTAGATTCTGTGGTTTCTACACATATGCTGTTAAATACATTTATACTTTTATATTAATGTTAACGTCGTATCTTTAAATATCACTTACCCTTAGGTTCTTATATCTTTTTTCCTCAAGGTATTTAGCGTTGAACTCGAAGAATACTGCTCTCATTTTTGCTTACTACATAGCCAGGGTGCGAAGCTTGCATTGTTGTATCAGTGCTCAGGATGACTCTCAAAGGTACCGTGAGTCCCATTTTTATGGTCACACCTGAGGTCAGTGAGGCTAAATGATCTGCCCGAGGTCATCCAGCCAGGGAGTGGCAGCTGAGTTCTCTCACGGGGGTTGCAGCCCCAGCCTCCCTGCAGCCTACGCTTTTAAGCACATATTTTAATGGTTTAAACAGCAGTAGGGGAAACCTTCTCCTCTGAAAATAACTCTAGCAATGTGTAGGTGTTGTTTTGGTAGAAACATTTCAGCTGCTGCCATAAAAATCTTCTCCCAAATGGCTTTGTGCGAGCAAAGCTGTGCAGATCCTGCCCGTGTTTATGATGGGAGCCTTATGGCTCAGCCACAACACAAATGATTTGTTTTCCTGTCCTTGCTGGCAAAGCAATTTCATTTCTGGGTTTCCCTGAGGAAAAAACCTTAACAAATAAATTTCCCTATAATTGGATGTTTAAGAGGAGACACTCAGAAAAGTCAGAATGGGAAGCCAGGTAACATTTCGGTCCTGAGTTGTGCAGTAAGGCGAAGCAGAAGAACATAGAATTCACTCTGTAGTTTCACTTCCTGATGTTTGGCTCTGTTCTTTGTCAGGAAATTATGTTATAGTCAACTAATGTCCACAAGCAAGGGGGTGTTTGTGTAAGTGGGTGTTCATCATTGGTGCTGAAGAACAGCAAATTAGGTCACCTTTTTTGGATTTTTTTTTTTTGTATCTAAATAAAAATAATGCCTCCTTTTCTGTGGAAAAATTATTTTTCAAATTTGGTTATATTGTGATAAGTCTGAGAAACTGTAAGGCCAAGTATTCCTAAAAGTATTTTGAGAAGCCCTTTTTTTTTTTTTAATGTAGTTTTGACTGCTTTTAACAGGATTTAAATAAGATGGAAGTTCAGGGGGAAGAAATTCAGTATTAGGCACATCAAGATTCAGTAAGAGCAGGAGCCCAGTTTCCTGCCTTTCTGTGCCTTCCCTGTTCCCGTGCCTTCCATTTCCAAGGTCACTCAGGAGCCAGTTTGGTGTAGGGCATATGGCCACAGTCCAGCTATACAGTAGGGAGGAGTTAGAAGAAAGGAGCTCTCTTAGTGAAGGCGACTCCCTGGCTTTCTGCAGCCTTCCTGGAAATTCCATCTCATTCCACTTCTGTTTCATTGGCCAATATTTGGTCTCCTGGTCATACTTGGTCTTGAGTGAGCCTGAAAGTGAACTTGAGGCTGTCTTACTGATGAAGAAGAGAATCAACGCTGGGTGAAAACTAGCAGTTTACGCGGCACTTGGTATTGTGATACTAATGCCTTGACCGGAAATTCAGACACATTGGAGTTAACTTAGTTCAAAGATGAATTTTGTTGGTATGTGTTACCTCATAATCCTCAGATTCCTCAGCAGGCTCCTGTGCCTCAACATGCAAAACCTTGAACATGCTTCACTCTGCCCCCCTTTCCTGGAGAATACAATATTCAGAGAAGCACCCTTCATGTCATTCAGCAAATATTGATCAGCTGCTGTGTCATGTACACAGCAGGGTCTGGGAGCTGGAACATTTCCCAAGTTTATTTGACCACATCCTTTCTCTCCCTGTGTAAAACCTACTAACACTTCAAGTATGTAGTGTCGCAAGGAACCTACTTTGTTAACCTGGAGGTGCTCATTATTAGAAGAAACCAGGCACGCATAGCAAAGTTATCAAAAGAGAAATGTGTCTGTCAGTTATCTATTGCTACAGAAAAACCATCTCAAAATTCAGTAACTTAAAACAATAAACTTGTATATTATTGCTCACAAGTTCATGGGTTGGCCTCTTATGGCCTTGACTGAGGTCATTGTAAGCCCATGTGTGGTCGGTTGTAGGTTGGGAGGTAGCTCTGCGGTTCTTAACTGAATATTTTCACTTGCTTGGGTGTGCTTGGTACCTGCCTTGTCTAGGATGACATTAGTGGGACTCTTAGCTTTCTCCATATGGTCTCGTCTTCTCCGGTCGGCTAACTGCTCATGGTGGTCACATGCTCTAAGAGCAAGAGTGATGGTACATGAGACTTCCTGAGGCCAAGGCTCAGAATTAACACAGTCTAACTTCTACAAAAAGCAAGTCATAGAATCAGCCCAGATTAATTTGGGGGGTATTTACTCGCTCTTTCGTTGAAAGGAACTACAAAGTGTCATTGCAAAGGGTGTGGAAAGCTGAAGATGTAGGGAACTGGGGCCATTTTAGCAGTCTACTGCAGTGTACCAGGGAGGGAAAGTTTCTTATGTGGGAAAGCCTGATTCTTCCAGTTCCATTTCTCCCGTTCTCTTTCCACCCAGTCAGAATTCTTATTAATGAACATGTTGGCTGTTGTATTGGTGGAGTTAAAGGGTGGGTGTTTTTACCCACCTTAGTTTATTGTAATCCTTAGCTGATGAGGAAGACTTTTGAATAGGTGGACTCTGTATTGTCACTTGTTCTTTGAGTACACATTTCCTGTGTACTCTGTAGCTAAACTCCCAGGAAGTAAGACATATGACACAAGTGTAAGGTACTAGACTATGACTCAGTTTTGCCCAGTTGCTTTTCTCACCATTGTCAAGTGCCTCCTCAACACGTAAGACTAATAAAATATAGCATGGACCATGGGTCACAAATAAAAAGAGGGTGGTAGAGAGTGGTTTGAGCCAGCCAAGCATGAATAACATAAATGGAGACTGTTTATCAGTTGACTCCCCTTGTCTTGGGCTATGAAGTCATTCAACTCATACATACTGTGGAATGTTAGAATAAGTTAATAACACTTTAAAAAATTATCATAATCTTTAGAAAGAACTTTCTGCATGTTTTCAGTGCCCTTATCTACCATGGGTAATTTTGTTCTTAATTTTTGATTTGCTTCAGGTGGCACAAAGGAGCAGAAGTGATGCAATAGTGTGACTGATAAGCACTGTCATGTTGAGCATATTACAGCCCTCTGAAATGTGCATTCTCCTCATCCATAAAGTGGACATATGTTGATACCTATTTTCAGTGTAATTGAGATGTCATGTCAAGATCACATATGACCATTGAGTTGGCATTAACCGTGTGCTGGGTATAGTTCTCAAACAACAATAAATCTGTGACATAGGTGGTATTATAACTCCATTCTTTGCAATTAGAACGCAGTTAAAACACAGAAAGGTTAAGTAACATGCCAGCACTTCACTTACATGTGGTTTGCATCCAGGTGCCTGGTGCTGAGACTTATGTCAAAGTTAGGCTGAAGAACTGCCTCTGTGGTTGTGAGTACATGGTTGTTGAAAAAAATGAGAGAAGACGTAAAGGTCCGATTTTGATGGAATTAAGAGGAATGGGAACAATGATTTAGGTTTAAAAAATTAACTTTAGCCTTTCAGTACAGAGCCTACACAGACGATTTGCATAGCTATTTCGTGCAGGTACATTTGACATTCAAAAGCAATCAGATTGTATTATCCGTTCTTTGAGGGATTACTGGGCTCTGTGCATCTTGAAGGTTACATTTGCAATCAGCATTAATTTCATTGTTAACCATTTTGATTCACATTAGTTACAGGGTAGTTTCTTTTCTTTCTAAACTTTGTTTTTTAGTTTAATTGGGTTCTATTACAGAGAGCTTGTGAGATTAGATGGATGAGTTCATTGTTCAGGAAGCCATAGTAGCCACAGAACGTGAATTTAGAGCTTGGTTGAACCTTGTGAACCGTTGACCCATTATCACTGAGACATGTTGTCTGTCCTTCACCATTTTAGTCCAAAACGCCTATTAAACTGGAGTGGGGTGAAGAAGGCACACGACTTTAATAGGGACTGACTTTCCCACTGCATTTTATGATTCACTGGCGAGACGTCCAATAAGCTACATGAATAGAGAGGAATTCTGGAAGCCATTGGCAGAGAATATCACACGAAGGAAAGGATAAATAAGTGATGTGCTTTTGCCTTTATTTTTGTCTTAATCCATTTAAGCTGCTATAACAAAATACCATAGACATGGTGGCTTATGAACCACAGACATATACTTTTCACTGTTTTGGAGATTGGAAATCTGATATTAGGGTCTTCCTGTCGTTAAATGAATTTCATCTTCTGGGTTGCATACTTCTCTTTGTATCTTTATACCTTGCATACCTTGTATCTTGCATACCTTCTCCTTGTAGCTCTGGGGCTTGTTATGAAAGCTTTAATCCGATTCATGAGAACTCCACCTTGTAACCTCAGCACCTTCCAACTTTTTCTCTTCATCTTTAGAGGTGAGGCTTTCATGAATTCAGAGGGGTACACAAACACTCAGACTATAGCAATATTCAAGCAGATTTATAAAAGGTCATTGCATGAAAAGTGACCATAATTTAAACAAAAAGTTGTTTGCTGAAGCAATATTCAGGAAAACAGCAATTGTGATGCTGCATGAATTGGGCAGAATGTTAAAATATTGGAACAACCATATTTCCCGATGTAAATACATTTTTGTTGATGCCATGTGGATAAAAAATAGTACCCTCATTTTTTACTCTTAGTAATTGGAATATTGGGATTATTTAACTAGGAAGGAAAGAGAAATGTTAATGGAATTCAAAACAGTGAACTTGATTTCCTTGCTTTCAGAGGCTTGTATAGGTTTAAAATACTCTTTAATTTGAATTTAAAGAAAAACAGAAAATTTTCTTTTTACTTATAGAAGAACTATGAAAAAGTCTATTTACCCAATCTTATAATTCACAGGCCAGAGCATTGAGTTTGATAATAGTATTCAATCTTTACTGAATATATATGTTTCTAGTATTTATAAAATACTAGTACTCTTACTAATAATAACTAATTTATATGGAATTCTTGCTATATGCCAGGTACTATTTTAGTGCTTTGCCTATAACCTTTTGCAATCATTATTACCCTTTGAAGGAGATTTCTTTATTATCTTTATTTACAAATGAAGAAACTGAGGCACAGAGATCTTAAGTAACTTGCTTGAAATCACATAACAAGAGAGCAGCAGTATTCACTCAGGCTGATTTATTTACTATACTCTAGTATTTCCCAACTGTCAGTCATTCACCATCATGCTCTTTGCCATGATCATATTCCATGTACTTGACTGCTTTTGATATTTTTACCATAAATAAATGAATTCAAAAAGGAAACCTTAAGTCACTGCCTTAAACAAAAACTATCACGTGCCACACATAGTAGAGATATCCTGTAAAAATTAAAACCAGAGGTGTTATTTAACCTTAAGTAGATACCAATGTCTACCAAAAACCCCTGTGTCATAGGCCCCCTCTCTCTATGCTCAGATGTAGGCAGGGCTGGGAGGTTTGGGAGAAAGACAGACGAAGGGGGGACATGTTCAACTTTCCTACTGGGGGAGTCTGTGTTATACTAGGCTCAGCTTATATCCCACCTAAAATTATTTTGCAGTTTATCATATGTCATATATGATGGCGACTTCACACTCTAAGAATCACTTGTCTAATATATCTTAAGAATTATTTTAGTGAAAATAAAACAAGACTGTTTAAATGAATTCAGACTTGTATTAGTTCAACCAATCCAAGTAAAGCTCTTGTCTAATTTATTAACCCTAAGTGACTTACTAATTCATGGAAAAGTCACTTCCAGATTGCTTTGTGAAAAGGATCGTGAGTAATTTTTATCAAAGTTATTATGTAATAAAGAAGGTGTGGTTCCCTCTGAATTTTAAACCAAGCTACTTAAAAAAATGGCTTCAAATTGAGCTTGCTGTATTCTCAATACATACCAAATTGGTTGAAACATCAGAGATGCTTTAAACCTCTTTGAAGTACAAGTTGGAGATCATTGGGAATAATGATCATTTTGTTAGCAAGATGATATTGTCTTTATGTACTTTCCATGATTAATATGTGCTTATTATATTTTGATTATGGCAAGAAAAGTAAAAGGTGTTTTCATCTTCCAGTTTAACATAAATGATGAGACAGTGTGTTTTCATGTAATGAAGAGGGATATTCTTTTTAATTCAGAGGCCTCTGTAAAAGCAATTCATGGACATAATTAAGACTCATCAATGGGAACAATAAATTAATCTGCATCTGAAGGTTTTACTGATTATCTGATCACATAATTTCCACATATTCTGATTACATTTTTCTGATGCCTTTTATATTATATGAATTCTTAATCAAAATGATTCAGTTAGCAATGCCACTTCTATATACAGTGAGCCTTATAATGGAGAGAGCTCAGATTGATGAAAATTTTAACAGATTAAAGATGGCAAATGAAACTCTTTATCTTGCTCAGTATTCTTGTTTCTATTTTTAAATATTATATTTAAATACTAAATAAATGTAATATTGCAGGTGCCAGTAGATAGCAAGGTATTAAATGTGACTTGTATGTCTGGTGAAACTTTATACATGTTAGCTTTTTGGTGTGCTGGTGAATTTCAGAGAGATTGTGATAGATTTTAAGTGTCTTTAGTTGCTCATGATTGGGGAGAAGGAGTAGGCACATTCTGGGAGACATTTGTACATCTGTCCACACCAAAGCTGATGTAGGATCTGTGTCTACAAGGCCACGTTCCACTGCAGCCAGGTCACTGTGGTGGACTGGATGGGCCACTGTTTGGGCCTGTTAGTATCCATCTAAATAAGAGGGACCAGCTTTATTTGTAGGTTTCATCTCATGGTGCTGTGATGAGATTCACCTGTTTGGTAGATTGTGGCCACAGTCGATGGCTAGCAGTTTTGCTTTTGTTCATTTAGATGAAGCCTGTGGTTGTCCTGCTTCCCTGTGCTTTTTTGGGAACAACTGTTTCTGGAAGTATGTCCTGATTTGGGGAAGAAGATTACCAAGGTTGGGATAGTTAAGAGAGTGGACCGGGTCTGTTTTATTTACCACCACCCACCTGGCTTCTGACACAATGCTGGGTTTTGTCAGGGACTCAGTAAAAGCCATGAGGAATCAATGAGGGCACAGAGTTAGATTGGCAACTGATATTTTGGGTACCATATCATTTTTACTTGGTGACAGGAAACTGAAACAAAACTGGTGTGTGTGTGTGTGTGTGTGTGTGTGTGTGTGTGTGAGAGAGAGAGAGAGAGAGAGAGAGAGAGAGAGAGAGAGAGAGAGAGAGAGAGAGAGAGAGAAAGAGAGAGGAGAGAGAGAGAGAAAGAAGTTACCTTAAGAGAATCAATTTAAGTTTCTGGAACTAAAGAATTATATCATTATCTTGGAATGAGTGGCAGTCTTCCAATGATAACAGTTTTTCTGATTGAAAATGATAGTTACAGATTCTTTCAGAGAAGGACAAAAAGATGGCAGTGACTTCTTTTCCTTTTGGTGTCTGTGCAGGAAGAAAGAGCATGTAAGGGTTTAAATTAGAGAGAAGCCATGTGGAAAACAGATAGTTTTCTTCCAGACTTTAGGTCTCAAAGATTAGTAGAACATACTAGGAAATAAGGGTCTTTCTCTTGGGAAATTATGAATGCTGGCAGCTTGAAATAGCATGAAAAAGACTTTTAGCTGTGGCAGGTCTTCAGATGGTTTGCTAGCGAGAAGGGCACATGTTGAATGAGAGTAGAAAGAAAGTCAGTTTACGTTAGAGCAATGAAGTCTGGAGCAGAAGGTAGCCAATGTGTTCTTAGCACCTACTGTGTGTCAGGCTGTGGAGTATATAGATAAAGTTAATTACTTTTTAGAGGGCTGTTATTTGCACTATCTTACAATTTTTGGATAGTGCTCTATTATCCTATTTTACAAATAAGGAAACTAAAGTTTACAGGGAGGTCTGTAATTAATCCAAAGCCAGCTAAGCAGTTAGCACATAAAATGGGGCTTAGATTTGAGCCCAGCCCTTTCTGATTTGAAAGCCCAAGTTCTTCCCACAGGTTAAGCAGTTCCTTGCTTTTCTTATAATTGTATTCTATATTTAGCCATTATCCCAAGTGGTTCTGTAGCTTTTACCATTTTTAAAAAAGAGTTCTATTTTTACAGGGAAGGCATTGTTGGATTGGGACTCAATGCTTTGAATTGTGGCTAGCTGTGACTGGATGTGTTTGGGGGACTGGGTGGTGGCAGTGTGGTGGGAGTACCCTGGTGGCCAGATCCTTCCCACTCAGAAGTGGTTCTTGGACCAGCATTGGCATCACTAGGTTTTGGTAGTACAAAGTCTCAGGCCACCAGCTAGTCCTGAGTCACAGTGTGTGTGTACATGGTAACCTATGAGAAGCTCAGGTTTAAACTACTGTGATTTCATGGCTGCCCTTGAAATAGTTGACTTACTGGGCAAAAGTGGTAACATTAGGTGGAACAGTAAGTGATTATCTCAGTTTATAGAATACTTACTAAGTTTAAGATGTGTTCTGTTTTATGTAGATTTCCTTATCCCTGGGAAGTGGGTATTTATGCTTGTTTTAGAGATGAGAAAGTAGAACTATAAAGAAGTTAAATAACATAGCCAAAATAATGTAGCTCTGTCTGATGTCAATCCTGGTGTGTCCGATTTCCACCTAATGTCTAAACCATCATCTCACGCTATTCAGCTTCTTACAAACCAGGAGCTATTGATTGCCAACACCCAGGCGACAGGAAAGTTCGACATACAGCACAAAGCATTGTCAGTTTATAAACCGTGTTCTGTGAAACGAATTTTATTTTACTGGCTTTCAATGGTGAGGCAAAAATAAAGTTACTGTTTTTGAGTAACACCTGGCATTGTTTGTATCTTGCTTTGTATATTGTTTTTCTTAAGGTAGAGTAAAATACTTAGACAAAGGAACTTAGGAAGCATTTTTATTGTTCTAGGGCTTTTGTAACTATAAAGATAACTGCCTTTTTCACTCTCTACTCGTAATTATTTATAGAATATCACTCAGTAATACTGATGATATTGACAATGCATTTTTTTTAAGATTTATTTTTTTATTTTTGCATACAAGCTGGGGTGCATGCCAGAGGTGTGAGGCAGTGAGAGGGTTCAACCAGAGACAGAGTGAGGAGCAGAACAGGCAGATCATTCAAAATACACTGCTGAGGGGAGAGAGGTCTGGGCGAGGAAGGAGAGGTCTGCCGTGCCGTGTGGGATTCTCCCCAGCTAGGCATCGAACTCACGCTGCAGCCCCCCACAACTCCACAGCGCCGTGCTAACTGATTGAGCCACCAGGGAGGCTCCAGGATGCATTGTTAACGATAATCAGTGACACAAAATATGTACAGTGCAGTTGACATGAAACATTAAAGGAACATTGGTGAGCATATCATTTCATGATATTTAACTTTTGTTGTTTCTCCACAGTGTTCTTTTTTTTGATTTTTTAAAAGTCATATCTTTGTTTCATGATTCACTAACTGGATGACTCAGGTGGATTCAATCGGTAGTATTTATTAGAATATCAGTACCATGCTTTAAAATAATGTTCTGAGCTAGTTTTTCCTTTGTTCCCTGGACCCAAGAGTTGACTTTACCATGAATTTACTGGGTTGTCAGCTTTAAATCAATTTTCGCAAGGTTGGAAGGATCAGGGCACTATTAAATAATTATTTTGGTATCTAATCCATAGACTTTGGGGGACAAGAAAGTAAAAAGTGTGGTGATCCTGTGTTTTTGAGATTTGTTGTTTTTTTTTATAAATATATATTTTTATTGTTATTTATGTCTTTTACATTTTGTGTTCCCCTTGGGTAGCCCACCACCAATTCACCCGTGATCCATCTCCATGGTCCCTTGTGTTCTTTTCTGTTTTTGAGATTTGGAAGAGAGAAAGGAGGAGAGAGTACAGAGACTACAAACTTTCTTATTTATACTGTCACAGTACATGAATATGCTTATATTTTATTAAAGTCTTTGGTAATGAGAATTAAAAATAGATTTAATATACTCTTTAGAGCTACTAGGGTAAAAATGCTACATATATAAATAGAATTAGAAAGCATGACATTTGGAAACACAACATTAATGTTCTTGATCCTCTCTTATTTAATTATGGTAATAACAGTGATGTTGTAGAGGTTGCTTATCTGACAGTGTCAAATATATAAAAATATTTGTATGAACTAATTTTAAAAAGTCAAAATGGAAGGTGGTTCTTGTTCTGAGTTAGAAAAAATTTATATCCTTACTTTATACGCACTACTTAAAAACTTTTTAAATTCACAGATCTTTCCCACGGCATAAATGTTTAACCACCTACACTGAGAAGGAGGAGAAGGGAGAAACTTTGTGTTGTCTGCCAATTTCTATGGTGTAAATACTCCCACCGTTTACTGGAGATGCAAAGAGATACACACAATTGCAGGCAGTGTAAATTGACCCAGCACTTGATCTTAGTACCAAGCAAGTAGGAAGGGAAGAAGCAATTAGAGGGAGGCAGTGGAAAGACAGAAAAATTAAAGAATGTAGATAATAATAAGAAACTTAGAGTAATTTGGAAGATGGGGATTTCTGTTACAGGAACTTGAGTAAAGTGTCTATTCTTGTCCCTGAAACTGTGAAGGTGAAAAAAAATTAGTAAAAGCAGGGGCAAAAATCTTCACTCAAAGTAGGAAATGGTTAAAGCCCAAATGTTAAGACTCTGAAGACTGTCTGCCAAATTTGGTGATATTTGGAGCAAATCCAAGGAAAATCAAAGTATGTTTCTCTGAGAGCCCCAGTGACAGAGGCTCTGCATGCCTAAAGGGAGAGCCTCGCTCACTTGGAAAAGAGAGGGTGAAGGAGCAGGTAGGTCTCGGAGGAGAAGCAGGGCTGGTTCCTGGTCTGATAATTCCTTTGTTTCTTAGATTATTCAAGATCCTCTGTGTTTTGTTTTTTCCCATAGTTTAGCTTTACATTGTGTTTTTTTTACATTTTGTGGTAATGCATGGTTACAAATGTGAATAATATGATGAAGGCATATGTTTACAGATTTATAAACTTTAGATAGCATCTATTGATTCCTAGTTATGAAAATTTAAAAGCTAGCATATTCTTATTCCCTCCCATTAGTTCTTGTTATTTTTATTTTATGAAGATTTATTATATTTTCTTTTTTATAATTACTGTACCTATGTTTATTTACCAGCTTTATTGAGATTTAATTGAAATACAATGTTGTATAAGTTTGCGTATATGATGATATGATTATGTGTAAATTGCGAAATGATTACCATGTTAAGGTTTGTTATCACATCCATCACTTAATATAGTTGCTGCTGTTGTGTGTATGTGATGAGACGGTTTATTATCACATTTTCATTGCATTCTATAGACCATAATTGTTTGGCTTCCATTTCATATTTAAATAAATTACGTAGAAAAAACAGAACAAAGAAAATATCAAACCAGGAAGTCTAATCAAATGATATAATAGAATTGAGGTGAACCACCTGGCTATTGGAAACCTTAATGTAAATGAGATAAACTCATGCATTAGAAGGAAACCATATTTTGAATGTGAATCATCTAAAACAAAGTAGTTGCCGGCAAATGTAAACTAAAACTCAGCAGTGGTTGTAATTAATATGAAAGATGGAAGGAATTTTTGCTTTATGCCTTCTGTGGCTTTTTAAAATAAACTTCTAAAATAATGAACTTTTAAAATAAACTTATGTTACTTTAGTTGATTTTTTAAGACATTCCAGCCTATATCCATTTATTATAATGAGACACAGATGTCTGGTCTTCATGGTAAACAGGACTGTAAACTCCCTGTTTTTTGTCGTGGCAGACTCTCTGTGCATAGTGGCTAAAAGAACATCTCAATACAACATGATATTATGTTACACATTTTTCATTTGTCTAGAGCTTTGGAGTTTGTGGTTTTCTCTTTTGATTCTTTTGTAGTCTTGCGAGGTTATTGTTGTTTAATAAGTGATTTTATTGCTATTTTTTTCAGAAGAAGAAATTAAGGTTCTGGAAATTAAGTTGCTTGCTCAGTGTCTCCTCAATCAGTTTTTTTTAAGAAAAATATTTTTTCATAACATAGTGGTCTCTTCAATAATGTATTATACTTATGAGTCATTATTTTTATTCAGCAATCTATATTTAGGAACTAAAGCCATAATTCAAAAATTTTATTAACTATCTTCTTTTTAGGAGGATTAGAGGACTGTAACTCATTTTAGAAAGATTTTGCTGTTTAAAGCAACATGATTTGGAAACGTAACTTTTGTGGAATAGTTTGTTCTGTAGTAGTCGCGGTGGATGCTGGGGGTTCAGTTTTGACTTCTATCTCTGTAGAACAACCATGAACCACTAGCCTTCCTGGTTCTGTCCTGAAAACCCACTTCTTTAAATAAAACGATCGACTGTGCGGGAATTGTTGGGCTATGCAGGGTTTGCAGGACTCTAGAATTGAGATAAATTGAAGCATTTGAGATGGGAGTGGGGTTTACATACGGTTTGCTGAAAGCACACAACTCATGATTCTTCCTCTTAAATTTACTTGTGCGAACATGGTTAAAATGTACACATATGGATACAAATGATACTCTTTAAGCTTTATTTTTAGCGCTTATCCTTGGCTTGGCATCTAGCATTATGTTTGCGATGCCGAATTCTGTGGGATGCACTGGCTGAATGTTAACCTCTGAGGTCTGACATTCAGCTTTTGAGGGCAAAGGGGTAACTGATACAGACACATGCCCCCATGGCCACCACAGAGATTCAAAATAAAACATCCTGCTGCTTGACGGTGGACGCCATGCTGTCCCTGTATTTTCTGTCATAATGGGAGGATTATAGCGGTATTCATTAAATACCTATACAGTGTGCTCCTGTTCCACTTGCTTCCATTTGGAAAACCGGTCTAACTTAGTGCATTGAGAAATCTAGAAACTGATCACACTGTAATTTCAGAGATGGTAGTATAAGTTGGACAAATGGGAAGACTTAGTTTTCCAAGTGTGTGAAAACATTGCAACGTCAGACTTGCTGAGGAAAAATTGGTGAGTGTAATCTAGAGTTATCAGCATTTTCCAACTCACAATTCCCTCTGCCTGTCGAATAAAAGATTAAATACATTTGAGAAACAATATATTAAATACTTCTTTTCATAGCTTGATGTGGATATGTGCATGATAAAAACTGAGAGAAATTCTGCAGTCTAGGATTCTGTTGACATTAGTGTGGGTTGGCCATGCTAAAACTTCACCTGAGAACCTAGCTTTCCAGAACATTTTACATTAATATGGCACAATTTGGGAAAAACTGAATTTTACTTTTTTCATTGTCATGGTAGCACTCATGGATGAAAAAATCAGGGAACTTTAGTATAAGTGTGTGTGTGTGTGTGTGTGTGTGTGTGTGTGTGTGTGTGTGTGAGAGAGAGAGAGAGAGAGAGAGAGAGAGATTGATTTGTTGATTTGACATCTTAATTTGATACACAATTAATATCCTCCTGGGATCTAGTTGCAGGACAAAATTCTCCACATTTTCCTGTCTTTGTGAGGGTAATAATCTCCAGATCTCACTTTAGATACTAGTTCTTATTCTTTTTTCTATAAACCATACTGTTAGTGACTTACAAGTTTTGTTTTCCTTCTTGAACCCTGAAAGCATTATAAAGGAGGAAAATAGGCAAAAGGTGGCAGCCAAATGGGAACTCTAATCACCAAGTTAGTACATTTTCCTAAATTGTGGGCAATTAGGCGGGCTTACCTTTAGGTTTCTATCTTGAATTTTCTGCACTCTTTCTGATAGAAAACCCAAGGATTTGTTTGAAGGAAGAGTTCAGGTGGAGGCTTCAAATTATACCCTTCCTATTGATAAACCCCAGCCTCTGATCAAGTCACACTTGTTATGTTCTGGTCCTCTTGCTCCGCCACAGGCAGCTCCTCGGCAAGATGCATGTAAAAAGCATTCGCTATATTTGTTGCCCTTCTTAGAATGGTGAAAAGAGTTTTTCTCAGTCACTCTGGTTATGTCTGTGGGAACTGTTTGTCCAGCCTTCATTTTGTGGCTTAGGGGTGGTACCTTGTGTGAGAGGACCTGTATGTTGCCTTTGTTGGCCTGGCGGACTTGTTTGTCCTGAGGGTTCTGCCCCCGACTCCAACTCTGGAAGAAGGGAGCTCATTCAAGACCTGCGACTATTGCCCGACAGTTCACAGTCTGCATCAGGCATTCTGTTAAGAGACTGTTTCCGACTGGTGAAGCTTAAATCCTACTCACTGTTTTTCAGGTAAGAGATCATACTGAAAAATGGCTTTATGGGTAGAAGTTAAGATTTACAAATGGAAGAGCAGTTTTGATAAATTTATGGTGTTTATAGTGTGTAGCTAGCTGGACTATCACAATTTTATTTTCACAATCCCTGAAGGAAAGCAGGAAAACGCTTCTGTACTGGTAGAAAATACTTTTCTCTTTAAATTTCCTAGACCGTTCAAAGTTTTCATGAAGATTGCTTTATTTACTTTTGACTGTTTTCTTTAGTTTTTTTTTTTTAAATAAGTGAGAAGCCCAAGACAAATTTATGTCCACAAAGTATATAAGACTCTATTGTTCTATGGTAAGTCTGGCATTGATTAGATACAGATTTAACAACTTTCTATAAAAATTTTCCTACAACTAACTGTAACTCAAATAGAGTTTTCAGTGAGGCATTTATCAGTGTGATTTTATTGGTAGGATTTTTGTGTGTATCATTTACCATTTCCCGTCTTTAAAAAATTAACCATATATATGGGGTAAGGGGTATTTGAGAAATATTTGTATTTTGTGCTAAATTTTGCTGTAAACCAAAGCTTTTCTAAAACATAAAGTCCTTAAAAAAATTAGCTAGTTTCTTGAAAGTACTTTCTGCAAATACCTAAATATGATATAATTCAGAATAGTGTGTTAAACAATTCATCCTGTATAAATTTTTACAAAAACCAATTTATTTGCTCATAATTAGTATTGGACATATTTTAGTATTTTATGTTTTGATTGCTGTTTTTTAGGATAGGCAAAATGATTATTTTTAAGTCTCTTTTCCTAAGTATGAGGTATTTGATACTTATTGTCTTATTGCTTGGGAAGTTAATCAGCTATTATGTTACATCCCTTCCTGAAATAAGAGAGTGGAAATTAATAACTTAGGAAGTTGGTTCATGTATTTGGTAATCATATTTTTTAAATGTTTTTCCTGTAATTACACATGTTCGTAGACAAAAAAAGTGATGCTGAAGTATGCAGTTAGTAAGAATAATTGGCTTCAGAAAAAGTTCGTATTTGTGAACTTCATTTTGTCAGGAATATATTTGTATTTTGAGAGAGTCATGATATTTTATTGTGAAAGAAGTGGTAAAAGCTTCAGTTTTGTATGAACTTGACTAGCCATAGCTATTTGAGCACAAAACCGTCTTTGTTATAACGACTGAAGTAAACAAACCATGATCCTTAAAATTATTTTATTTTAGACAGATGTACCTGAATAAAATGCAGCATTCTGTGGCTGTTTTTAAGAAGTGAAGAGTTTTCACATTTTCTCTTGCAACCTAAATGTCAACAGGGACCCAAGAACTCCTTTGATAGTTACCTGGGGGAGAAAACATTTCATATGTGTTTTACACTAAAGAACAGTTGCATGCAAGGTGAACCATTCTCCAAAAATACGTGGAATATTTCTAGACCCACTGGAAAATAAGAAACTTACCAAAATGCTCAAAATTGGTTCAGATGTGTTTTATTTTTATAGATTCTCCAGGAGGCTTCAAGGGTAGATTGAACTCTCTCTCACAGATGGAGGTGAGGTCTGAAGCGAAAACGGAAGTTTGTTGTCCAGGGAAGATGTTTACATGAGATAAGATGTCCAAGGTTTTCTTTTGCTTGTTTTTTTTACCCTGTGTCTGTCTATGGGAGAAGCTAAGTATTTGAGACTTTGTCTACAGGTTTATTATAACGCCGCTCCACTGCTTTTAACAGTTTAATGCATATATAGACCATTCATTTGTGGTTTGGTTAAGCAAATTCTAGCACAGTGGGTGTGGGATGAAGCCTGAGATGCTGCATTTCTAATAGGCTCCCAAGTGCTGCTGATACCTTTATGTTCAGGGACCACATTTTGATTAACAAGGAACAACAGTGTTATGTTGCTAGACTATGATTTTTAACTTAAAGGATATTGCCTAATCAATACAAAGCCATCGATTTGCCAAGCAGATGCCTGAGAATGTGATTGAGATGATTTGATTAGCTGTAGATATTGGCATCTTCACAGATGAAGTAACTGATGATGTGGGAGCTGCTGTTTTCTCTGGAAGGAATGTGTGGTATTATAACCTCTGACAAGCTTCGGGGAATTGTTACCTTTGGCAGCTCTGCACCTTGCCTCTCAGGATAGTTTCCTCATTGGCACAAACAGCAAGCGCTCATCTGCTCCTCATACCTGCTGTCACTTCCTACCCATCGGGGTCTTGCATGTGCATTGGGTTTGATTGTGTCCTGTACCTGAGTCTGCTAACAGTAGCTCTGGCCCAAGCTGGCTGTCAGGGACCCCACTGCAGCTCACTGGGAATTTAAATACAGAAGCTCTATCTGTGGGGAGCTACTTCTGTTCTTCCCACTTAACATACAATTTTCCAATGTAAGCAGCCAGCTTTGGGCAATTGAATTTTTTTTTTAACCTTTCCATGTCTTAGCTTGTTAGATTTGTGCTTAGAGTTTTCATCATAAATATTCTGCCAGGTTCCTAGCAGAGATTCTGAGGAGCAGGAAATGGGCAGGGGGTTAGCGGTGTGATTTTTTTTTTTTTTCTCCTAACAGGTTTCAGGAGGATTTCATACCTTTCGTAATTGGGAAGAGTTTTATAGTGAACAACTATGGTCGCCGCTCAGATACCACTTTAATGGTTTACTTCCTCATATGTCTGTCCATCCCCCAGTCCCTTTGTCCATCTCTCACAGTCTTATTTTTGATGCATCTTTAATGCGCCATAGGCATCAGTTTTTGTATTTCCACATGATTGTTATTAACAAGAGTTCACTGTTTGTTGATAGCTTTTCATATAAAATGTACACACAATGAAATGAACGTTTCCTTAATTGTACCTAAGTAGAGCTTTGACAAAAGGATGCAGAAACATTGCCATCACCTGAGAAATTTCCTACCTGTCCCTTCCCTTTTATCCTTTTGTGAATCTTCCCCCCAAAGGACTCCTTGTTCACAAATAAGTGATTATGATCATGAAATTACTTCCAATTACACATTGATTAATTTTATTTCCTGCAAATTTCTTTCAAACTTAGAAGCAGATTGTATTCCACTTTCTAACAAGCTAATATTAAGAGGGCTAACTCATGATATACTTGCTTCTACAATGAAACTTTTTTCAGCAACAGTTACTTGGATTACCAGATTTTCACTTGGCCCAGATTACTTGCCAGTGACTGGATGGTTCTCACAGCGTTGGGTGGTGGTTGGTGAGACCATATAAATAGAGATGCAGAAGAGGTTCCTTGGGTCTAAGAGGTTCATTGGGACTACACACCTGAATTCTCTAGATTCAAAGAACAAAAGTCCATCTCAGGTAGCTGTCTCTTCTGAAGATTTTATTTGAGGATGCAGTCACCTCCTGAACCATATGTTGGGAAGGACCAGACAGCTCTGTTTGTGCCATAATCTTAATTCCTGATGCTCCATTTTGTGTGCAGCAGATTGTCCTTCACCGAGGGTTGGTCTGGATGCTCCTGATGTGGCTGCATAGAGCTGGGTAAGACCTCCACTGCCCAGACAGCAATTTGAAAATCCAGACACTTAGAATGACTTGTAGCTGGAAGGTAAAGTCCCACTATGTCTCTGTTTAAAAAGAAGCCGTTTTTTTAGTATCTAGCAAGAAAGTAGCATAGCAGCAGGGTATGGTCAGAATGAATGAGTTATAAAGTTGTTCAAGAGCTATAAAGTACTCAAATTGAGTGTTTCTGAAAGTGCTGTAAAACTCCCAGTTTTTATGTGTTCATTCACTAGTCACTTCAGCACACTTTCATGGACTCGGAGGTTCATCTTCTGAAAACCCACATGACTTCTGATATGTTCTAGACATAGTTTGCTTTTTCAGTGAGTACTGAATTGCAAGAAGTTGGTGTATCCAGTTATTTTCAGTGAGAAAAATCCATATTCTATAACTCAGAGTTAGACACAGATGTTATATGGTAGGTGCTCAGAAGCTTCTTTTATATAATCTTCCTGCAGAATGCTGCACAGAAATTTATAGTGATTTTTAAAGGCATAGCATTTCATAGCAAGCTTATGTTTCCTTGCTTGAAAAGAATGTGAGGAAATATTCCAGCAGTTTTTGAAAGCCTCAGTTATCTATTCAAAAATTAAAGCCAGAGATTAGTTATCACTTGTCAGGGGGAATATATTGTTAACTACCTGGACCAGGAAAAAAAGCAACACATAACCTATATGTATATTTATTCTTGTTTTCTATACTACTTAATTTACAGTTGTTTTTTCTCTGAGATGAAATGACAGAGTGAAATACCCCAGAAAATCATGTGTTAAGAAAAATAAATTCAGGTCATAAATTGAAGTAATTTTCTACTGGGTCACAACAGTATGAGGCTTTACTTATTTAAATATTACAACTTTTGATGTAATGGGACCCCCCGCAGAAGCATATATCTGCATTATATTGTATACTGTATTATTATGTAGCGTAAACTAGAGAATTGTGGGAAATGGTAACAACTTCTTCCTCCTAATTTCAAGCCCCAATGAAATGGAAAGAAATAGCAGCTGTCTTTTTCCGTACCTTGCAGAGTGCTTGTATATGCTGTCAATAGCAAAAGCCACCTCTTAAACAGACAGGGCTTATATTTTCAACTTCAAATTCTGCCACAGGAGAGAAGTCACCAAACCAGTTTCTGTCAGCTGGAATTCTGGGCACTTTCCTGCATGTGACCTACTTGTCCTTGAAGGTTTAGCATAAACAGTGGCCAGCTGAAGCTTTCCTGACAGCTCTAGGCCAACTCTATGCCCATCTTTCTCTTTAGTACTTATGGCATTAACTTATAACCCCCTTGTCATCATTCTTCAAAATAGGTAAAGACTATTAGTTAGTCTCTAATTATTTTGTATATTAACCTTTTCATCCTAGTTACATTATGAATTTTCTGTGCTAGACTCTATCTTACACTGCTTTTGCATTTCCTACCGTTTCTAGTTTAGTGTTTTGAAAAGCCTTCATATAATGAATATTACTGAGTGATTGGGTATTAAGAGAAGCCATTTGTTTTTGCAAACAAGGTTAACTACATTTTTTCTCTCTCCTGTCACCTTGCCCTAAGAGTAGAATTCACGGAAGGGTTACTTTGAGGCAAAATAATTTGGAGTTGTATGCTCCTTTTTGTCTTTATTTTTAAGTTTTTACCATGTTTCTGGCTATATTTTAGTAACACTCTTAACATTTAGCACTTAAAAATTTCTTTTATCTGCAAAGAACAATTTTTTTCCTAGAATCATTTCATTTTCCAGAATGACGACAAAGTTGCATGACCTTGTTGATTATCTAGAACATAAGAAAGATCGAATATTGAAATTTCACTTCTGAATGACTTAGAAACAGAAAACAGATTGTACTTTGCGTTTGGTGTATCCTGATCAGAAATATTGGAGTGCTGTTAACAGCTGAGCTCTTCTCCCAGGCAAGCATTGATTGGCCAGTAGTTCGAAGGGGCGCACTGAGCCAAAAATATCTGTCCCGTTGATCTGTCTTTGGTCCTTAGTGAAACAGCATCACATGACTGAACTTATCCAGTAAAGAAAAGAAAGAGCAAACATATTGTGGTCTTACTTATCCTGCACAGTTCATCTGTTTGCTAACTTTATGCAAGAAAAAAAAATAATTTTTTACATATTCTAACGAATTGGAAGATCTGACAAAACTTATTTTCTCCCCATTCAATTGTGCATCCTCCAAGTCCCTTTATTAGTTTCCTGTGGCTGCTGTAACAAATTCCCTTAAACCTAGAGACTTAAACAACACAAATCTATCATATTACACTTTTGGAGGTCAGAATTACAAAATAGCTGCATGGTTGTATTTTTCTGGAGACCGTAGGGGAGAATCTGTTCCTTGCCTTATCCAGCTTCTGGAAACCGCCTGCATTCTGCACTCCCTGAGGCTGCATCCTCTCACCTCTCTTTCCATGGTCATCTTTCTTTCTTTGATCTCCTACCTCCCTCTTCCACTCTCATTTCATGAGAACACTTGTGATTGCATTGGGCCTACCCAGAAAATAAACACACACACACACACACACACACACACACACACCCTAAAATCCTTACTTTGATCATTCTACCAAAGTGCCTTTTGCTGTTTAAGGTAACATTTACAGTTCCAGGAAACAGGTGAACATCTTTTTTTTGGGGGGAAGGAGGGTTGTGGATTACTCTGCCCAACACATTGCAGATTCACACCCCTGCTACCTCTGGTGATGTGACTGAGCCCTTCATACGGTGAACCACTGAAATTGATTTCTACTTCCCTAGAATTAGATGCATATCCAACACATAAGATGAGAATATTGAAAAAAACTGACTCTTCCCCCTTCAGAAATCACTGTGTATTAGTATATATTATTTTCTAAATGCTATATTAAATAATTTTAAAAGTAAGCAGTTCTTACCTCTTGCTTGAATTAGCTTTTCTCCTGGTTTTGTTTTGTTTTAAATGACATTTTGTATTTTTAATACTTTTTTTTAAAAAAGACTTATTTATTTATTTATGCATACAAGAACTGGGGTGTAGGGGATGATGAGAGGTTTCTCCAGAGACAGAGTGGGGAGCAAAACAGGCAGATCGCAGCACTATGAAGCTATCCAGAGCCACTGCAGCATGAGTTCTATCCCCAGTCAGGTAGATTATCACATGGCGCAGCAGACCTCTCCTGCCTCGCCCGCTGCTCCCCTCAGTAGTGTACTTCAGTCGATTTGCCTCTTCTGCTCCCCACCCTGTCTCTGGTGAATCTTCTCACACACCCCCACACCTCTGACCTACACCCCAGCTTTTATGCATAAATAAATAATTTTTTTTTAAAGAAAAGACTATCCATTCAAAAACAAACAAACAAATAGGCAGATCTACTGAAATACACTGCTGAGGGGAGCAGCAGGTGAGACAGGAGAGGTCTTCTGAGTTATGTAGGTTAGCTCTCTGGTTGATGATTGAACTCATGCTACAGTGGCTGGTGATAGCTTGATAGCGCTTGAAACTTTAACCCCTGTGCCACCAAGGAGTTCCCTCTAGTACTTTTTATATTGTTTTTCTTCTTGCCTATACAGTAAACCTTCCCTCATTAAGTCATTTCTCTCCTTCTTGGTTCCTTGACTGTTAATCTCTCAAGTCCTAGTTCTTCCCCTATAGAACTTTTGATTCTATCATATTTTGTGTTTTTCCTTATTTCTCCAATTCTTAATGTAATTTCGTCTCTTCACCCTCTAGTCCTTCCCTGACAATTCTCTTTGCTTTTTTTTATGTTACGAAAGAAAATGATGTATATGTTGAACCTGTGAGATTGTCATTTGTCAGTACAGTGTAGTATAATATCCACGTTTACTGATAAGAGAGTGGCAAAGTTAATGTCAGCAATACAGAAGCTACTTAATAAACTAAAAATCAAGAAATGTTCATCTATACATAATGGCATTTGAAGTAGGAACAATTTGTTCTTTTTTTCTAGCAATCATGAAATTTTTTCCTTTGACCTTTCTTAATGTTGTTACTGCCAATAGTATAACTAGTGAAATACTTTTAGGTCTCTTTTTTGCTTAATTTATGGCTAAGACTGTTCCAGAACTACTGAATGGCACTAGTCCAGAGGACTAGGGTATATAGCAGTGGTTCTCAAACTGTGGTCTCCAGATCAATGGCTTAGTCATGACCTGGGAATTTGCTAGAAATGCAAATTACCAGATCCTGCCCCAGACCTACTGGATCAGAAGCTTTTGGGGTAGGGCCCAGAAATCTGTTTTCACAAGCTCCCCAGGAGATTCTGAAAGACAGACAAGGTTAGGAGTAATTAGTGTATTGCGCTGTCACACTAGGGGTTGGGGAGTAGTGTTATTAACCTTTCTTGGTCTCATTCACTGGATCAGTTTATGCCTGCACCAGGTACTTTATTCTCCAGGGATGTCACTTTTGATAAACTGTTTTCTCCAAGTATTTTCAGTTCCAGTGAACTGTCTAAAGTTACATTGGTTTACCTCAGAAATAGATTGGCATTAAGAAGTAAATTCTTAGTTGAAGAGACTACTCATGGGGCTTAAAAAGTTCAAATTATACAAAATAAACACAAATCTTGATTTCTGGAACTTACTCAGCTGATTTCTATCTTCGATAGACTTACTTTCCATCTATGAAAGTATGGCAGTTCAAGAAGCATCACCGACATACTTCATGTGAAAGAGAAAGATCTATTCTCTCCCCCTCTGCAAAGTCATTCAAAGTAAATTTCATACCTACCACATAAGCCTGTATTCACGACCAATCAGGTCGCCCCGAGCATAGTCAGCAAAGTCGGTGAAAAGGCCATTGAAGGATAATTTATATGCCATATGGACTATTGAACTGTAATTTATGTCATAATATTTATCTATTACACTGGTCAACAAATTTTTACAAAAGTCATGTTACTGAAATAAAATTAGTCATTTCCTATCAATTTGTATGTGCTCAACATGAATATGACAGTCAAATTCTAATTTTGGCTCTGGGTTTTTTGTAATCTGCAATAAATTGATGTTTACATCACAAAATGCATGCCAATTGTAATAGGCCCTGGGGTAATACCTGTAAAAAATCAAGTCATAGATTACTTAGATTTCTTCGCTTGTCTCTTGTACAGCTGTTCAGGAGCATCTCTGGGGAGTGTCCAGTAGTAGCCAGCCAGTATCTTTGTTCCATTGATGCGATATCTTGATGAAAACATTCACCATGTTCATCACTAACCATACCACAGTTTTCAGGGAAGAAATCCAGATGGGAATGAAGGAAGTGGATCTTTAGAGACATATTGCAGCCAGTATGCAGCCATGATGCTGCATCAGCATGTCTTCTACTAGTTCCTTGCAGTTTTCTGACCTAACATTCCCAAGAAAGTTTGTAGACACTAGGCGAAAAGCATCCCATGCTTGTTTCGCATCACCCTGCAGCAAATTGTTGAACCGGCCACATCAATGCAGACGGAATGTTTGGGTAGACTATTCTCGACTTCTTTTGCTTCGTTATTCTGCCGGAAAGAGGAGGAACTAAGCAGAAGTAACAGTCTTTTATGTGGTTGCTTGGCTCTCTCCACACCATGGGGACTGCAAACGGCATTGATGGTCTTTTGCCATTTAACCACTGTGAAAGCTGTGTTGTATATGTAGCACAGCATCTGTGTGGGGCCCAAGGCTTGTCTTGGTCACCAACCTTGCATCCGAAGTAAAGATGATAAGCCTTCCTCACTTGAGAAATGATCCTTTTCTTCTGGTTGGCAACTGTCACTTCCCCACAAATAGAGCAGAAATTGTCCATGCTATCAATGCACTTTCAAGGCATTCTGTATTGTTCTATATTGTGCCTAAATGGATAAAACCATAGCAGTTCTATGGAACAGTAGCTTCAACTGTCTCGCACAAAGTCTGAAATATTTTCAATGCTAAACCTTTATGACAGGGCTTTCTATAGTGCACTGCTG